>JARGYA010001079.1:0-24343 GCA_029204335.1 Mycena vulgaris | reverse complement strand
CGCTGCTCATGGCGCTCCTGTGAGACAAATTCTCGGTTTCGATCCCAAGTTCCTCACAAAAATCCACGGAACGAGTGCACGTCGCCAGGTTTTTTTGCAACCGATTGGCCCAACGACATTTTTCTTCCAACGAGGAGTGCCAGGGAATCTACGGGATTAATCCGCGATACAAACCAAGTCATGGGTCCTTCTCCCAAACGGCGGGCGTTCTGTCAACATTTCGAGTGGCCATGCAGCTCTCCCTATTTCAGCAGAAACGCAGACACACATTTACCGCGCTACTTCCCAGGCTAACCCAAAGAGGAAACTTGGTGGCGGTGAGAAAGTTGGACAAGAATTGATGGCATCCACTTGGTTGGACAAGAATCCACCCGCTTGGTTGGACACAAATCGGAAGTTGGTCAGGGGACCAGCCATGGTACAATGCTGCGGAATGACGAGTGGTAATGAGGAAACGAGCCCAGCACGGATTCAAGCAGACGACCCTCGATTTGAACAAGGCAACGCTTAGCCTTGTCCTATCGTTGCGCGGGAGGAAGGATTGGCGAACCGCAGGGCTGGGTTGAGAGCGCAAATCGGTCTCACACATCATATCGATGGACAGAGTTCGAAGGTTCGACGTTACCTGGATGGAACGAAACGAGAGGACGTCTCCGGTGCTGCTCAGATAAAATGGAACGGAGCTGAAGGAGATGGTCATAGAGAGCTGAAATTGGAGATCGAGGTGAGGAATTGGCACCGCAGCTTGGATATTTCGGGCGGGCTTACTGAGCTCATTCTACAATTGCATCGACGATTACGGTTCCTATCCGTTTATAATGGCTAACCGACCGGGAACTCACAATATAGTCCCAGCGAGTCGTGATATCACGTCACATCTTCCAGTGGATATCATGCCTAAGGCCTTCCACGAATTCGAGTCCCTGTGGCTGCAAGAAATTAGTGTCCACAGTACCGGAGTCTAGCCAGGCCCCGTGAAGCTCTCGAAAAAAGACCGCGAAAATTCTGTACCAGACAGGGCTTGTCACCTGGAGGGTCCGAAAATCGACTTTCCCCCATTGTTTTCGCTTTCGAGGGCCATTTTGATGTATTGCTGCTCATTCGACGAGCGCCTCGAGCTTCGGTGTTTAGCCTCCTCAAGGCTCCAAACTGCCGAGTTTTCGCCTAAGAATGCCAGGATTTGCGATTTTCGGCCTCGAAAATCCCATCTGCGGACAAGGGAATTCAAAGAAAAGTCTTGGCGGGAGTTTCACGGACGAAACCACCCGCTTGGTTGCATATAAATTAGAAGTAGTGTATGGGATGGTCAGGAGACAGACCATAGCACAACGCTGTCGGGTGACGAAGGAAACGATCCAGTGCATGGATTCAAGGCAGAGGAACCCGATTTGAACAAGGAAAGTGTTATCGTATCGCTGCTGGGCAGGAAGAATTCGATCCAGGCGCCTGGATCGAGAGCGCCATTCTGTCACCCAATCGAACCGATGGACAGGTTTCGAAGGTGAGGTGACATTGTGAGATAGCCTCCTCGATAAGCGAACGGATAATTGGAATTGCGGATGGATGGAACAGAGATGGGGGGGTTGTCTTCGGCGCCGGATAGAAGGGGATTAGGAGGAGATCGCCAGCGACATACTGTAGGGATACCGACGTCAGGGATCCTGGATGAGGGACTTAAAACCGCAACTTGGGATTCGAGCATGTCCACCGAGGGGGTTGTTTTATAATTGCGTCGACGATTCCTTTGACTTTTTTTTTTTTGGTTAGACGTTGATAAAATCGACTTTGAAGGATCGTGGTATCGAGGGAGGGCAGAATGGTGGAATAGTCCTACGGGGGAGAGAGAATTCGAGCCCCTGGGACGATGTCATCGATGATGAGGATAGAAAGAATGCCTGTGAGGGCAGCGCGTATGCGGTTAGAGGGTCCTGGACATGAGTTTTATGTCACATGCCCACCCGCGAAGCCTGCACGAGGCAGGTCGTCGAGAAAGGGCCGCGAGAACCACTCTGTCGGGTCGCCAAGAGAAACCATGTATGTGGGTGGCGTCCGGGTACATGCGGAAGGCGTCAATTTTTGTACGCATTTCCAGTTTCAGCGAGAGAAGAGCATCGAGCAATGGAGCGAAGATCGCGTCTGCTCGCGGCGCAGTGTCTGTGGTTCAAGGAGTCAGACACAAACATCTGGGGTCTGAGCGGCTCAAAATCCCGTGCTCCGTGGAGGGAGCAGTCGGCGCCAGCGAGAGCGACGAGGCTAGAGGAACGGGTCGAGGTGCGCGTGCGTGCGCAGTGGCGCCGTACTGAGACAAGACTCCAAGATGACCCCCTAGAATGTTGGGGAGCCGTATGTAGGATTCACAAGGGTTAGTGCGTCAGTCTGACAAGAATCGCGGGGGAGCGCGAGAGTTGCGCGAGGAACCGCTCGCATGGTGGCCGAAACGCGGCCGAAGATCCCGACATCCCAATTGGGGCCGCTACCCGCTACGAGCCGAAAACGGAAGTGCCCCACGTGCCTGCCACGTGCAGCACCCACCATAGGTCCAATGTAACTCCAATCCTCTGCCATCCCGCTCCCATTCGCCACCACAACTTATGTATCCCCCCTGGCTCCCTATGCGCTGAATCTATGCTACTCCTCTCCAGACCACTGCAATTCAGCGGCGTTTAAAATACTCGCCTGGCACCAACCTGGCACCGATGTCCATTGTCGAGCGTAACCATAACTGAGCAGCTCATCCCAAGCAAATTATCTATTGAATATCTCTTTGCGAGACTCCAAACACTCCCACCGCACCTCCGGAATCCGTCGATATTCTAAGCTTTTTCACTTACTTTTCACCCAGTTTGTCAAAAGGTCATTTCAAGGTCGAATTCCTCGCTACATCACACACATCCGGGTACTTACATACTTGGATGTGGAAGAGTGGCCGAGCCTCAGTCAAGGCAAAAGGTCTCGCTTCCAAAGTCTTACAATTTCTTGGCCGCCGGTAAAATTTTGATCAAATTCCCACAACTCTGAATTCACTTCCACCATGTTTGTGTTCCACATCTGGCACGCGTATGGCTTACTATACTCAGCCTTTCCCTTCTATGCATCCCATGCGCGTCGATGAACTCACGGGTGGTTCCCAATCTCTCCCCGAGCTTTCGCTTATTTGGTTCAATCAGGCCAAGACTTGAAGCGTTGTCAGTTCTTGTACATTATGCGTCGGAATCACGTCCGTCTTACCCCTCAACATAACGTCTCACGTCGAATCTACATCTCCTTGCACCCTCGTTCTGTTCTGAATGCCGCGTGCTCCTTTGGCAGTCCATGTTGGTTATTTTCGCATGTTGCTATTGGTACAGATATCACCTCGCAAGCTTGCCCGCCATTCCCGTGTCTCCGTCACTTTCGAGGTGCGTTGTGTTGCGTCTCCATATAGCCATCAGAGTCCGATTAATTTGACCTCGCATTTTTCGTAGTATGACTTCCACCCGGTCTCTGAGAACCGGATTCTGACTCCATTGTGGATTCAGTCGATGCAACAGACTCTCATTCATCTCAGGCATTCTTATCCGCCCCGAATTCATACCGTTTTTCGCTTTCCCCTAAATGTACAACTTTGGTTCAAATTTCGGCATCCTCGCATCACGAGTTCATCCGTATACCTGACGAAAATTGAGGCCTCCTACACTAGTATATCTTCAATCCAGAATTATTCTACGCTGTATTTTTCATTGAATTTTGTGGTTCGGAGGACAGCCACAGTGATCCGAATCCTCAATCCAGACTCTCCGCCCGCCGTGTCACCGCGATGGACAAGTTTGCGACGCTCGAGCCCGTGCGTCTCTACAACTCGGCCGCGACCACTGGCGCTCGCCTACTCTCGCGCACCCAGCCGCCGCTGAAACCGCCCGCGACTCCCCCGCTCGTCGGCCGATTACCGTCCGACCTTCACCTCCTCATCCTCGACTACCTTCCTGTTCCCGACTTTCCCGCGTACGCTCGATGCGCCCATGCAACTGCAGGCCTCAGCCGTGCAGAGGGCATCTGGGAGGCCCGCTGGAAGGCTTTGGGGATCGAATCCAAAAACCTTGGGTCTGTGCTCGATGATCTCGAAGCGCGGGCGCGCGGCCAGGCGGCAGCGTCGAGAGCTGCTGCGCCTCCAACTATTCCTGTGGACGACGAGTTTGGTGACTTTGCGTCGGGGGATGTGCTGTCTGTGCCGTCGCTGGAAGAAATGGGTGATTTCGTAGGCGAGTTTGGGACGCCAGTGACCCCGCGTGCGCCGACGACGCCCACCAAGCCGACGTATAGGACCATGTACATGCGCGCCCACTCGCTACTGAGACCACTCACGTCCGCGCTCGCATCCCCGCCGCATGTCATCCTCACCGAGCTTTCGTCTATTCTGTCATCCCCCTCGCTGCGCCAAGAATCTTTGACGCTGCACCTCCTCTCGCGCTTCCTCTCTCCGCGCGTCAAACCTCTGCGCAAATGGGACCCCATGTATGCGTCCCTGCGCTCAGCAATGGACCGCTTCGACGCCAACGCGCTCGCAGGCTTCGACGCCGCCGACAGCCGCGGCGACGAGTCTGCCATGCGCGAGGCCGCAGAGTCCAGCTGGGCCGTCTGGGACGGCGACGGCGACTGGGAGATGGGCAAGGTCTGGGCCGAGAAGCGCGAGATCTTCTACCAGCAGGGCCAGTGGAGGCCACTCGACAATTTCACCGCCGACGGCTTCCTCAACTTTGACGCCATGGACGAGTTCATGGGTGTTATCCTCGGCGCCATCATCGAGCACGGCTCACGCGCCGTCCGCGTCTTCCCCCCGGCCTCGGACGTGCTCATCTCCTTTTGCGACCGCGTGGCGAACGAGGTCGTCGCGGAATACATCACATCGCTTCTCACGCGCGCGCGGGAGCTCTCGAATGCCGTCTACCTCAAGGCCGCCGCCGCGACGTTCCGCGAGGCGTGGCGCATGGTCGACGCGATCACGCAGGCCGCCGCGGAGCGCGCCGACGCCAACATCCAGCGCACGCGCGCAGAGGACGTCGTGTGAGTACCCGCGCGGTGTGCGTGTTATCCACTCATGCGAACGCAGATACCAGATGTTCGAGATCAACATGGACGAGTACCTCGACGAGGAGGTCGAGTCGGTCAAGCAGGCGTTCGAGGTGACGTGCAAGACGTGGGATCGCCAGGTGCGTTGCGGCGTGTTTGTATTTCTCCGCTAACGGCGTGCAGATGGCGGAACAGGCGACGCGCGGCGCGGCCTCAACGCGCTTCCTCTCGTCGCACAACCCCGCGCAGGTAAAGCGCAACGTCCTCGCATCGTTCACCTCGGTACTGCTGCTCCCCGTCACGATCGTCCCGCGCGCCATGGGCAGCGCGCTCATGACCGGCGGCAATGCTGCAGTCCAGGGCATCGCCATGCTCAACCCGCAGCGCTGGGGCGGCGGCAACACGCTCACCAACGGCTACTCGCGTAACCTCGAGCTCGAAAAGGGGCCCGGCGCGACGTTGTTTGATGGAGACGAAGATGAGGCGGTGGTGGAAAAGGCACCTAGTGCGTGTATTTTGTTCTACTATGGACTGCGCTAACGCCCACCAGCCTCCGCGTCGTCGTCCGTCGTGCAGCTCGACGCGCCGCCGGCGACCACGGCCGCGAACAAGCTCGAGCTGCTGCTCTCGCTCGACGTTGCGCTCGAGCTCATCCACGCCGCGCACGAGGCGCTCAAGCGCGTCGAGACCTTTGCGGGCTACCCAGGGCACTACGGGCACCGCGTGCGCGACACCATCGAGGAGCTGTTTATCCTGCTGCTTCAGGCGCTCGGTGGGCGGCATGTTAATGTTGGGTTTGGGATGTGCGTCCATTCTATTCCAGCAAGCGAGTGTGACGGTGGTGCTGATGGTGGGGCAGGGCGACGGAGCAGATGACGGCGTATCAGCCCGCGGACGCGGAGACGACGGGGGCGGGCGAGGGCGTCGCACCGCTGCTCCAGTTCTTTGAGCTCGTGCATATTGGGGACACGATCCAGTCTATGGTGCAGGTGTTTTTCGACAAGGAGCTAGTGAGTCGTCTCTACCCCGAGGCATTGTACGCTATGGCTAACAGAGGCGAATGCAGGCACAGCACATTGACCGAACAGACTTTTTGAACGCGGTTGTGCGGGAAAAGAAGCGATTTGAGAACGCGCTGGACGATTCGGTCGCGGCGGGGCTGAATGCGGGGACACAGGTGTTGATGAATCAGGTGCGTTGCCATAATTTTTTTTCTTTGGGGCTGATGATAAGGGAAGTCTAGGTGGAGCATATTATACTAACGCTGACGCAGCCGCGCGAGTACTGCCCGCCAGAGGACGCGGCGATGGACCTGGGACCGACCAAGGGGTGCACCGAGGCGATCAAGTGTCTCGACATGCACTGCAAGCTGCTCAAGGGCAGCACAAGCAAGGAGGTGCTCGAGGTGTTCTACCAGGAGGTCGGGATCCGGCTTATTGCGTGCGTTGCTCTTCTCCGCGTTGTGTTGTTGCGTGCGACTGAGGCGTCTCGGGCAGCATCCTGCAGAAGCACATTAAACGGCAGATCATCTCGCTGAGCGGCGGGTTCCAGGTCATCGCGGACCTGAACACGTACCACGCGTTCATCTCGTCGCTCAAGGTCCCGTCGATCACCGCCGACTTCTCCTACCTCAAGATGCTCGGGCACGTGTACGTCGTGGACGACGCGAAGGACCTCGCGCAGATCGTACGCGATGTGTCGCGGTACGGCGGCGCGTACCGGCCGGAGGTGCGCGCGCTTTTCTTTTTGCTCGTGGTGTCTTTGGTTTTGGTTTGGGGCTGACGTGGATATTCAGGACATCTACGAGTTCATTCAGCGGCGCTCGGACTGGAAGAAGATTGAAAAGACGGTGGATAAGACGATGTATAATTTGAGCTTCAAGGAGGATTGTATTGTTTGTTGAGTATAGTTAATTAATGAAGGAACGTGTATGTACGTTTTTGAAAGTTGAGCGGTCTGACAATGCGCTCGCTTGGGCCACGGCAAGTGCCGACTGCCGTCACACAACACGTGCGGGGATAACACCGCGTTCTGTCACCGACTCTCATTGACGTACGAGCCACGACGCGTCCAACATGGCGGAGAAAATCGCACTCAGCCTCCCCACGCCCGATGAGTTTCCCGCATTCCCCTACGCCCCTCCGTATCCGATCCAAGTCGACCTGATGCGCCACCTTTACGCGTCGATCGAGCAGAAGAAGGTGGCGATCGTCGAGAGTCCCACCGGCACGGTTAGTCGATCCTCTGGCTGCGCTCGAGCCCTCTTACTTAACCGACTATGGGGCAGGGCAAAACCCTCAGTCTGCTGTGCGCGAGCCTGACGTGGTTGGCGGACGAGAAGAACCGCGCGAGGAAGGGCATATTGGATGCGCTCGGGACGGAAACGGATGGTGGGATCAGCCGCCGTTCTTGCAATTCAGGCTCTGATTTTGGGGGCTCTAGCTGGAAAGGACTGGGTCCTGGCGCAGACGCGGGATCGGCGCGCGCGGGAGCTGGAGGCTGAGGAGCGCGAGTACGCGCAGCGCCTCGCGCAGGCGCGCAAGAAAGAGGAGGCCATGCAGAAGATGGCGCGCTCCCGGGTTCACAAGCGCACAGTATGTGCTTTGCTTTCGTCTTCGTGCATTTGGCACTCACGCGTCAAATCCAGAAACTAGATGACGCGGCGGCGGCGCCTGTGCCGGATTCGGGGGACTCAGACCCGGACGACGTCTTTCTTCCCGACTCGGGGTCGGCGAATGAAGACGACAACATCTCCCCGGCGGTGCGTGCGCTCATGGCGCGGTCGGTATCCCCCTCGCATCGAGGCGCTGCGGACTGATGGCTCTTGCAAATTCAGGCTGGACAAGGGCTCGTCGAAGCATAGCTTCTTCGACCAGGAAGAGGAGCCCACATGCACGAAGATCTATTATGCGTCGCGGACACACTCGCAGCTGGCGCAGATCCTCCCGGAGCTGCGGCGGCTGAAGCTCTCGCCCTTGTCCCCCGCGCAACCGTGCGGGTCATCCGGCGATATACCACTGAAACGCGCTGCTCCGGATGACTCCGAGGGGGACGACGAGGCCCTCATGGCATACTCACGGACGGTCTCCTTGGGCTCACGCAAACAACTGTGCATCAACGACGAGGTGCGCGCCAGGAGCAAAGATCTGGACGAAGGGTGCCGGGAACTCATAGGAGGTATGTCGACTTTCAATTTGCTTTGGGAGTCCCGTTCATCAACCGCATTCAAGAAACGGGGGAGAAGCGATGCCAGTACCTGCCTCCAATCGGGGAGGATACTCGAATGCTGGACTTTCGAGATCAGATATTGGTAGGGGCCCCGAGAGCTATGGTGTGTGCCAATGTTCACTAAAGAGACAGGCGTCGCCCAAGGATATCGAGGATCTCGCTTCGGTTGGGCGGCTCGCTCATACCTGCCCCTATTTCGGCTCAAGACGCGCAATTCCACAAGCAGAGGTTCGTCTTTCAGCAAACTCGGACGTCCCCACTGACGATACTCTCGGTTTTTTCAGCTCATAACGCTTCCTTACAATCTCCTTCTACAGAAGACGGCGCGGGAGGCGCTTGGAATCGATCTCACTGACCAAATTGTCATCATCGACGAAGCGCACAGTGCGTTGCTTCACTCTCGACTCCTCCATTGCGAGGCTAAACCACCAATTAGATCTAATACCCACTCTGCTCTCCCTGTCCACAACGCGGTTGCCATTTTCGACGCTCACCACATCATTTCAACAAGTGTGCATTTATGTTTCTAAATTCCGCGCAAAGCTCTCCGCGGGTAACATGCTGCATCTAAAGCGCCTGGTGCTGTTTATGGACGCCTTGAAGAAATATGTAGCGGAGTGGAAGGAGCAAAATGGCAAAGCGGACAAGTCCAAGGTCGAGGTCATGACTGTGGCGCAGCTTCTCGAGCGCCTGGGTAGAAATATTAGCGGCGTAAACTTGTTGGAGATTGAGGGGTATTTGAAGTCAAGCAAGGTAGAGCTCTGGGCTTCAATGGGCCTTATTTCGTTGCTAATCGCGTCGCAGATCGCAAGAAAGATTTCTGGTTACTCAGACAAGGAAGCTGAGAAACTTGGTAGCGTAGTTCACTCCGGTTCCCCTTCGTTTTCTGAATCCCTTTCTTCGACAGATCCCAAGCTGCGTCCACGGAAAGGGGCAGTCCCTCCATTACACGCCGTCGAAGCGTTTCTACTCTCGTTGACTGGAACGAATGATGGTATGCACGCTTATGATTCTCCCATCGCGCGCTCATATCGTGCAGATGGACGTCTGACTTTCTCGCTCGTATGCAACAACTCCGGTCAAGAGGAGGTTGAACTGAAATTCCAACTCTTGAACCCGGCTCCCCACTTTTTGGAGGTTATTGAATGTGCGCGGTCGGTCATATTAGCAGGGGGGACAATGTCGCCGGTAAGCGTCAAAACCCCAAGCAGTGGGGTCCTTTGTTGATCCTTCGCCCCTAGATCTCCGATGTCATAAATCAGTTGTTCTCTCAGCTTCCGGAAGAGAAAATCACCAGCTTTTCGTGCGGCCACATTATCCCAGAAGCCAATCTCCAAACCATCGTCGTTGGTAAAGGGCCCCGAGGAGGAGAACTGGAGTACAAAGCAGGGAAGCAAGGCGACGAGACCGTTGTAAGTCTCATGTTGGATTCGGCTTGGAAGATGCTTACCCGTTCCAGATCGGAGAGCTCGGGCAAATATTGCTCAACTTTGCAGCCTTGGTGCCTCGGGGAATGATTGTCTTCTTCCCATCCTATCACTTCCTAAATACCGCCAAAGCGGCGTGGCAAAAAAGTGGAGTTCTGGCTCGATTTGAGGGGAAGAAGAAGGTAAACTAATAATCGGGCTCCGCCGACTGGTTCTGACAATACCCAGGTTTTCTTTGAACCCGAACAGGCCACTCAAGTCGATCAGGTGCTGCAAGGCTACTCCGCAGCTGTCCACGAAACTAGCGAATCGGTGAGCGCAGTCCTGAGTATATTCAATCTACGAGTAACAACCATTCTGGCAGGTCAAAAGCAAAGGAGGACTGCTCTTTGCCGTCATCGGTGCTAAATTATCCGAAGGACTGAACTTCGCAGACGACCTGGCGCGAGCTGTGGTCATCGTCGGACTGCCGTTCGCTAATCTCGGCTCGCCAGAACTGCGCGAGCGTATGAAGTACGTGAAACAGCTGGAGGAAAAGCGGGCCACGAAGCGGCCGCCAGGGCAGAAAGATGCTGCCGCCGAGTTGTACGAGAACATGTGCATGAACGCAGTCAATCAGAGCATTGGTGAGTCTTCGAACGTCGACCTCAGGCGGTAATAGTTCATCCGACTTACAGGTCGAGCGATCCGTCACCGAGGCGACTGGGCGTCCTTGATTCTCATTGACAAAAGATACGCGTCTGCCTCCATTCGCAACAAGCTTCCGAAATGGATCGGCGGTAAACTGACGGTAGCGGACGGGTTTGGGCAAGCGATCAGAGAGCTCGGAGCATTTTACAAGAATAAACGGATTTCATAACTCTGTGTGATGTCGCATGAGATGAAAGGTAATATGCGACCAGGGAATGTCGAAGGTAAGTTCATGTGTGACTTGGCGAGCGGCTTAGTCACGGTTGAACCTTGGTAACCTTGGTTAAACTTACAAGAAATTCCTTGCTGGGTCACAATAATGTCGGACTTCGTGATAACTAAATTGATTCCTCGGGATGGTGTGTAGTAAGTCTTGTGCGCCTTTGAACGCCTCGATTTTAAAGATTGAACAGGGCTGAATTATAGGTTACAGTATCAGAATATACAAGAAACTGGCGCTTGAAAAAAGCATCTATCTGCGAAACCGTGCAATCAGAGATCCCAAGAAACTTCTGGGCCGTCCGTGCACATTCTTGATGGTCTTCCACTGGTGGCCCGGCCACAACGCATTCGCACTCCCTGCGGCCCTGCTCCCCGATCCCTCCGCTCTAGCTGCTTCGTCCCAGCCCGTGCTACCTGCCCCACTGTCCATGAGCGCCAACAAACCCGTCTTCATCTCCCCTGCCTCCCCTGTGATGTGGTCCACATGCTCGACTTTGGCTTTGAAAAGCGCCCCGAGCTGGTTCAGCGTCCGGCGCTCGCCCTCGAGGCGGAAAACGCGGTTCTCAAGCTCGGAGCGAGGAAGGGTCGTCAATACGTATGCGACAAATCCTGCGATTTGGGGTAAATCATTAGAGTTGGCCAACCGGTAAATGTATCGCAACGCACCTGCAACGTCTGCGATGGAGGTAAAAGATACGGGCACGTCGCCTTTGCCCACGATTCTGATCTTTCCGTGCTCGGAATACCCAACAAGCCAGGGGAGACCTTCGATGAACACTCCATTCTGGATGAATGGTCAGTCGTCCGACGGTGTTCTAGCTATTGGGCACTCACATAGAATCTCGCTGATGGAATGCCAGCGGCTTTCAGATCCTCTGGGAGCTCGTCAGATCCAAATAAAACACCAATCAGGCAAATTCTTACCTGCTATCCGGTTCTTGTCGCCGAGGACACCCTCCGCCTGGCCATCAGTCGGCATCCCGTACTCAGAGGGCGCGAACAATTTCACCGCCGCAAGGCTCGCGGCTTCCACGAGCGATTTCTGCGCGGCTACGGCCATCGTGGTGATGGTTGACAGCACAACATCGACTTTGTGCCGCTTGAACACCGCAGCGACTGCCGCGGCATCATTGTAGTCGACTGTGACGACCTCAACGCCAGATGGGACTGTCTTGACCGTTGTGGTGTCTGGGCGCGACAGAAGGACGACGGAGACGTTCCGGGCGGCAAGGGCGCTGACAATAGGTAGCCCGACCCATCCCTCCTCCAACGACGGCAAATGATCTGTATCCGGACATTTATTTGGAAGCCTGTGTATTTGTGATCAGACCGGAAAGATGACATAAATTTGAGCGACTCGCTGTGCAATGGTTAGTGTGAGTTTCGAAGTGGATGGGTTGGAATTGTTGGATGTGAGTTGGCCTATTCAGAAGTACCAAGTATGCCTTGGAGTTGCGACTGAGTGGATGCAGTGGGCTGGATGTATGTTGGGTTAATTGTGCTGAGGTTAAAGCGGCATGTTATATATGTTCCCTGGTCCCGTCCTATTGGAATAATGAAAAGCGCAAGAAAGCGAAGACCTGACCAAGACTCGACCAAAATGCGACATCAAGCTGACCATGGCTCATGACAATATCCATCTACTGTGACCCACATTATCGATCCTCTTAGCAAGAAATTTAGTTAAACCACTGCCAGTAGGTTGAACGGAGAGTGATGGAGCCCGTTTTTGCCGTTTTGCCGTCACGTCGTATCGCCATGTTGTGGGTACGCCAGCGAAGCGCCTCATCGGGGATGAGTGTGGGGTAGGTGGGACGAGCTCTTGGCTGCTACCTATATCAGTGCTGCACTGCTGGACCGTGGACGCGCGTGGGACGGACTCAAGAGGTTGTGCCTGGATACTTTAGTATCTGGGTTCTAGTAGTAGGTGACTTTCTCCTTATAAGGCGATTTTGGGATCACGGCTCCCGGCTCATCTTTACCCGCGGTACCGAATTGAACTGGAGAGAACGGGGGCGGCTCGCGTTCCGTCTTCCATATGGGGTTACCTTCTTTTCTCTTTTTTTCCGCTCTTTCTCTTGAGAGTACTATGCTTCTCTTTTGTCTTTAACCTTCGTGTCGCAAGAATTGTGATGGATGTCGGGTTACATTCTTTATTTAAAGGCAATATGGGGTCACGACCCCCGACTCATCTTTGAACGCGGTACCGAATTGAACTGGAGAAAACTTGGACGGCTCCCGTTCCGTCTTCCAGATCGGGATGCATTCTTTTCGCTTTTTTCCGTTCTTTCTCCTGCCGCGTTCTGTTTCCTTCCCCCATCCTCTGGCCTTAGCTCCATGCATCCTGCTTCTATTTTCCTTCAAAGCACTGTCCCGAGTCCACGGATGTACTTGCTATCCCCATCTCACCTCCAACTTCTCAGTTACACCGCCCCGTGGTGAACTCCGTACTGTGCTTCGTGCTCACTTGACCTGTCTTGCGCTGCCGTTCTGTCCTGACCTGTTTTCCTCTGCCCTTTCAGCCACTGCGAATGTTTTCAGGATTTGCACGCTTCTCTGCCGCAGTCCTTGCCTCGCTTATATACGAGCTTCAAAACCTGTAACCGTTCGCATCCCCCACTTTTGCCCAACGTCAATACTCTCAGGGTTCCTCTCTTCAAACAGGCGGTGAAACACATATATCTGTATCTAAGCTTCAACGTCCAACCAGCCACATACTCTCTGCTGTCCACTGTTCCAGCGATCCACCAAGACACGGCCGCTTCATCTCGAGTCCCGCTGCAAGTCATGTAATTGTTCTTCCCTCAGAATGCTGGGAAATCTGCCCCATGCAAGATAATTTCAAGCCGATACCCTTCTCTGCTTCTTTGGCTTTCAAGGGCGCTCGGTACTCCGCCCCCGCTTCGCCTGACCCGGGGTTCCATCCCACTACACGACCAAACTGGTGACCACGCTCCTGTTCGCGCTCAGTGGAGTCGGCATTCACGAGGCCTTACGGATAAATCATCATGAGTGCGTGGTCCGATTCCGGTTTCCTGTCTCCACTCATTCAAAATGTACTCAGTGCACGCTCCCACGAAGTACGTGCTCAGCCATGCCTGTATCAACCACATTGATAATTTCAGATCAAGCAACATTTAGAAAGCGTTGGCAACAATCAATCTTCTCTGTCCAAGCGACGCCCAGGTCCTTCGATCTCCTCTGTGTCAACCTCGACGGCCTTCACGTCCCAAATTTCAACGCTCCGTTCGCGCAAACAATTGTTACATACATTCTTCCGATTATCATAACATCGGGAATGAACCCATCCTCACTTTTCGTCCTGCTGAGTTTTGGTAGTTCAAACACTCTTCCATTCTTTCAATGCTTAACTGTCGCTCTTGCTTCTCGAAACATCCCTCCATCATGCCTAAATGACTGTTACATGTTTCGCCACTAGCGCCTCCTCGTGCGCAGGTATTACACCTTGTCTTGAAACTTCAGACATTACCGTGCCGTGAACCCATTTCTCGCAGTCGCGGATCTTTGCCAAAGGTCCTCCTTATGCTTGGGTGTATTATTCTGCTTTGAGAGTCTCTTCTCTTGAGCGCACCGCTGATGAATCAAATCGCAGTCGCCAAACCCGGAAAATTTGCCAGCCTGATCCGATTTGAAATTTCACACCGTGCATAGCACAAATGTCATGTAGATCTCGCAGCAGTTTAACCCCCGTACAGTTTTCCGGTCCGTGTATTTTGTGAACGTACAGATCTAGCTCGCACCACTGTCTCATGATCCGAAGTCGACAGCGCAAATCGGCTGCGTGATCTTCAGGAACTTTTCAGATTCTCATCTGGTCAGTATCCAACTTTCACTAAGTCTGCTGGAGCGAAGCGAAGGCTTATCTTGTTTGATGTTGTCTGTTCAGGCTGCGGGCCAAGCCAGAACTTTACCGTTCCCAATTTGACGTGGTTGTCGGCCCTAGTTTGAAAAGGGACGGTTACCGTTCCGGCTTCCAGATGGGGATATCTTCTTTGCGCTTTTTTCTGTTATTTCTCCTGGGAGTACGGTAGCTCTATGTTGCATCCAAAAGGTCCCCAGCTTGTTGAGACCCTAAGCGGGAGGGTTGAGTAAACTCGATGCCATCAATCATCAACATTCCGGGTATGGGTATGCGGAACAATCCGATGCATTGCCACGGATGCGCCATCAATCCCCGCCTTCGGTTCAATTCCCCTTTGATCCCGGTGGGCGCGAAAGGTTTCATGCTGCCCCTGCTTCGCGTACGGAGCGGGGGGCGCTCCTGCGAGATGATGATTTTCCATTTTCCCTTTGTCTTAATTTATTCAGTGCTAACGGGTACGGCGCGAATCTGATCGCGCCGCCCCCTGTTTGTCGTATGGAGCGGGGCACGCTCCTGCGAGATGATGATCTTCATTTCCCTTTGTCTTTATCTATTCAGTGCTAACGGGTACGGCAGGATCAGATTCACACCGCCCCCTGTTTGTTGTACGGAGCGGGGCACGCTCCTGCGAGATGACTGTCTTCACCTTCCATTTCCCTTCTCTTCATTTATTTAAATTTCAGTGCTAACGGGCACTGCGACGCCACCCCCAGGCCACGGTCGCGGTCCCTATATGTGTTTATTTAACAGCCAATACTGGTCATTTTCGCAGTCGAAATAACCGGAAGAAAGCAGTTAAACCGGCTGGGAGGTTGTTATGAGGATACGGTCAGTCCGACTACAAAGTGGCCAAAATGCGGCAGACTGAGTGTGTACGGTAGTCAATTGTTTGGTGGTGCTCAAGCCTCAGATTGATTACTTTGACATGAGTAGTTGACTACGCTATTGAGCTCCAGACAGCTCCAGACTCTACAGTGCACGGGCTCTCATGTTTTTGATTGGTCTGTTGCAGAGTGGCACAGCGAGCTCGCCGACTGACGTGCTTCGCTCTACAGGTATCCAGGCACTGCCCGTTAGGGCAATTAAAAACGAATAAATAAAGGTTAGTATCTTCTAACCTAACCCAAAATGGTAATTCGGATGGCCTTTTGACCAAGTACCAGCCTGAAATTTATGAATTCCAGACAATAAACTTACTGTACCATTTCGACCGTAGATTCAGGTCACAGTTCACCGAGGGGTCTGAAAGATGTGACATTGAGGGTCCTGCAGGACGCAAAAAATCGAAATTTCCCCCGGTTTCTCAAGTGCTGCTAGTTTCTGAGGCTTGCACCTGAATTGCGATGCGTCCAAATAAAGTGAAACGTTACCAGAAGGTTGGGATCACACGGCTTTTGCTTCCGCGGCTTCTCCGCCTCATGTTTCTTGGCCACGGGTTGCCCAAAATGACGGGACTGGATCCCTGGTGGATCCTACCCTAGGAATTCAGTTGCGTCTTTATTTCTGCGGTCATTGGCAAGAGGTAGAATCCTTATTTTTTGCCGAACTAGCTGATGTAATTAATGCTCTTCCCACACGTCCCCAGAATAGAGGGTGTTTCATTTCTCGTCAGACTCGCGTTTATTTGCTTTGTGGCATTTATATGTTGCAGCGTTAAATGCTGTGGACCACGACATGCCTGATGGCGCTCCCGGCACCCTTGTGACGACGAATCTCACTCGGCACAAGCTACAACTCCGAACTCAACCCCTCCGCGACAACCAAATGGTAATTCTACCCATAATTCTGCCCAAGCCTCCAGCATGTCCACACCTCGCTTGGTGACATGAGTGGAGCTTGTCCTCCCTCCCCTTATAGCATTCTACGAGAAAGTTCAGTCTTTCTATGCTAATACTGAATAATATTAAAGCTATACTCTGGTACAGAGAGAGAACCAATAGGTTAGATTAAACAGTACAAGTTTAGGAATATAAGGGTCATACCTGGTACGGAGGGAGAACCGATAGGGGTTCCTCTCTGCCCAGTATTACATAAGTATATAATGTCAGCATGGCGACTAGTCACTTCCTAACACCCCCCCTTGACTGGTGTCCAAGCACAGCATTTTGATCCGGCGGGTGTGGAGTGCACGGTGGAGCGGCTTGGTGAGAAGGTCAGCAATATTTTCTCTGCCTGCGACGTGTATGACATCAATTAGCCTCTTCATCACGCAGTCCCGAATGAAGTGCTCGCAAATGGAAATGTGCTTCATCTTTGAATGTGCGTGCAGATCGTGAGTGCAGGCGACAGTGCCCTGGTTGTCGCAGAACAAAGAAGTCGGCTGGATTTGGGTATAGCCGAGCTCGGCAAACAAATTGCGGAACCAGAGTATGTCGCGTGCGCAGTGAGTAGTAGCAAGATACTCAGCTTCACATGATGAAAGCGCGACAACTCCTTGTTGCTTTGAGCTCCAAGAGAGTGGCGAGTCTCCCATCATAATGAGGAAGCCCGAAACGGACTTTCGCGTATTGGCCATTCCCCAGTCCGAGTCGGTAAGCGCCTTGAATATCGGGTGCAGCATCTCCGAACCTCCTAGGGTAACACCATATGATGTTGTACCCCGGAGATACCAAAGGAGATGTTTTGCAGCAGCTACATGCGCTGATCCGTAGGTGGTCATAAACCTGGCTAGTTCTCTGACGGTATAAGCAATGTCGGGACGTGTGCAGGTGGACAAATACATGCACTTGCCAACGACGGCAGTGTACGGGAACTCCTTGACCTTCTCCAAGTTCGCGTCGTCAGAAATCGCCGGTGATAACCGCGCTCCGGGATCCATGGGTGTGGTTACGGAATTGCAGTTCTCATAACCAAATTCTCGCAGGATGGATTCGGTGTAAGACTTCTGGTGGAGTCGGAGGGTTCGTTTGTTGCGGTTTTGCTCTACAGAGCACCCAAGGTGCAGTTGGGGTCGGCCATTGTCCGTGATCTCGAATTGGGACGCCAACGCCGAAACAACGGCATCGGACTCAGCTGTCGAAGTTGACGCGATGAGCATGTCATCTACGCTGGTAGTGAGGATGGTGTGTTCGGTTCCTTCGATGCATCGATACACGCTCCAGTCGGACTCGGTCCTCGTGAACCCTATTGCCTCGAGGCGTGTATTGAGTTCAAGGTACCACTGGTGGCCTGCTTGTTTCAAGCCGTAAAGCCCCTTTCGGAGTTGCCAGAAGCTGTCCCCAACAATAGTGGGCTTGCGCATGTAGATTTCTTCTTCAAGAGGCCCGTTGAGGAAGGCTGTTTTGACATCGACTTGGCGCAATACCATGTCGTGGTCGGCAGCCAGAGTGAGGACGAAACAGATGGATTCCCATCGAGCGACCGGTGCGAATGTGTAATTGAAGTCTTGGCCGGGGATTTGAGTAAACCCCTTTGCGACGAGGTGAGCCTTGAACCTCGAGATGAGTCCTTCACGGTCGCGTTTGATGTGAAGGACCCATTTCGACTGGACCGCCTTTCGGCCCGGAGGTAGCTCATCAACTTCTTTGTATACGCCCTTTGCCTTGAGCGACTCCAGCTCCTCGTAGATGGCAGCCAGCCAGTACGTCCAGTAGATAGAGGACTTGGCTTCTTGAACGGATTTTGGGTCTTTCTCGTTCGGATCATCGATGGGGTCCGTCAATGCGGCACCCGCAAACGCGGCCTCTGCCTTGATAAAGCGTTGGGCAAGTTTAGGAAAGTCGCCGTCGTCACATTCTACCTCCAGCTCTTCGTCGTCGGACTCGAGGATGGAACGTAAAACGTCTCCCACACCCTCATCCGAGGTCGCGGCATGGTTGACGATGAAACGCGCTGGTACGCGTCTGACACGCGGAGCACGACATGTGGCAAGCGGAGTGTCATCAATGACATCCTCCATCTCGACATCAGTGTTGGTAGACAGCCTAACAGGCGATTAAGATAGGTTCTAGACCACAACGAGTCGTGTTATAACGTACTCGGGAATCCCTCGCGGGCGTGCATTAATCTCAATGGAGGTTTCTGTCTCGGAGGACGTCCTGATGAAACAGGTAAGTTTGCAGTGCGAAGACCGGAGTAGTTATTAACGTACTCATTACGCTCTAGGGTGGGGTTATGCTCAATGGCAATGTTACGCTCGGAGGCGGTGGGGTCGGATCGTTGCTCCGAAACGATGCGAGGTTCCGCATCGCGGAAACGCGGTTCCAATTCCGTTGGTATATCATCCCATAATATCAGCGGATAATGGTGTTTGAATATATCACGCACCTGTGATGAGAGATGTGCAGTGATATATCACACGGGCTCACCTCAGAGACATGCGTGATATATCAGCTTAGAGCACTGTCCATACACAGTAGGTCTTTCCACTTTGGGTTGCTCCTCCGGTGGGGCGGCACTGTCGCCGCGTTGTAGGCGGGTGCTAGGTAGGGTGGCAGTGCTCCCGCCGCCCTTTCCTCTTTTAGCCAGGGCCTACGCGCGCGCCAGCTGGCAGCTCCTTTGGCGGTTGTTAAGTCTATCTTTAGTCACAGTCGTATGCGTGGGCGCAGCCTCCTTCGTAAACCGGATATTCTCCGGGAACGATGCAAACATCCCACATTTGGGTGCGGGTGGGCTGTTTATACTTGTTATGATGCTAACCTCTTGCTTCCCCACCACAGCTGGGGGTTCTCTTATGCGGTCCCTATGGCCTCTCTCCCTTCCACACTCACCCGTCCACATACACCTGCTCCCCCCTCTCGTTTAAGCCTGGCCACGATACTGTACGCCTCCTCTTCGCCCCGTACCACGACGTTGCCCCTGCGCGCCCCCCGCTCCGCTTGCGCCGCCCTTGCGCGCCCCAGAACCGGCGACGCACCAGGGGTGCATCCAGTACGCTCCCCCCTCCATTTTGGGCCAGCATCTGACCACGTACGCTCCCTGGATCGCGCGCCCTGCGCCTTTTACCGCCCGCATGCCCCCCGCTCCGCTTGCGCCGCTCTTGCGCGCCCCAGAACCGGCGGCGCCCCAGGGGTGCGTCCGGTACATTCCTCCCTCCCTTATGAGCCAGCATCCAACCACGTACGCTCACTGTATCATACACCCTACGCTGTTTACCGCCTGCGCGCCCCCTGCTCCGCTTGCGCCGCCCTTGCGCACCCCAGAACCGGCGGCGCAGCAGGGCTGCCATAGGTACATCCCCCCTCTCCCTAGAGCCCCCATTCGACCCAGTACGCCCCCTGGATTGTGCGCGCGGCGCCTTTTACCGCCTGCACCCCCCCCCCCCCCCCCCGCCCGCGCCGCCCTTGCGCACCCCCGGACCGGATACGCAGCAGGGCTGCCACAGGGTACATCCCCCCCTCTACCTCGAGCTTCCATTCGACCCCATACACCTCCTCCTGCGGCCCCTGCCACATTCCACATTTAGTACATCAGCACCATTTTTTGCTTCCAGGCCTAATTTACCCCCTCCACCGACACACCTCTACTCTTTCTCTATCTCTGTATCTCCCGTGAATTACGCTCTCCACCCTACTACCCCTGTATTTCACATTTTAACTTTATGAAGATATTCATCCCATTTTTTCTCTATTGGCCATCTGCTATAGAAAATATTCATTGTGCCCAATTTCTGGGCCTTCCCTCAAGTGAAGCCGCGAGTAAAAAGAAGGCCAGAGGCCCCGCGAACAAAATAAACGAAACCAGAGAATAGAAGACCGAGTGGCAGGTTCGAACTCTCTGCGGAGCGTGCATGAAGTACGCGCAACAACCTCTAGGCTAAGAAGCCTTTTTCGAAAGAATTCGTCGTGGTAGCTATACTCTGACCACCGTTACTAAAGCGCTCATAGGACTTGAAGCTCGCACAAAACACTTTATTCTGCTAAGTCGGAGTCGCGCCACTATCTACGATCAAAGTCTACCTACCCTCTCACTGCTCCCTTCCCCTTTCTCGTTGCCGTTTTGGCCTTCTCATGCCTGTCTGCAACGTTTCCTGCCACCTTTGTCCTGGGAAGAGTTAGCCTTTGCCTCGTCATCCCAAACCAGAAAGAAAACTCGCTTTTTCGCTGGTGGCGCTGAATTCTCCTCCTCCAAGTCCCCGTGACCTTTGCGCTTCTTCCCCCCCACCAGTGCCTTCAATAACGCGTCGTCGTCTGCCGCTGCCTTCTGCTGCAGCGCCTTGTTTCTGTCATGCAGCGATACCACCTCTCCTCTGCTTGTCGACGGCTGGATGGAGCGTGAAGGGCGTGCGCGACCCTGGGTGATGTAGAGATCGTGGTTGCCGGCGGAGTTGTGTAGCCGCATATTCTCCGCCTTCCTCGCCGCTGCCACTTTCTTTTTCTCTGCCTCCGCCGCCTTCTCCTCCCGCAACCGCGCCGCGTTATTGTTCGTGGAGGAGCAGACGAAGACGGGCTGCTCCACCGTCTCCTGTGGCTGTGCTCGCTGTTCCTCCCCGCCCCCGTGCTGCTGCTGCTCCCCTTCCATCGGTTCCGCTGTCTGCTCTCCCACGCCATTCGCCTTCCTCTTCGCCGGCGCCTTCTTCTTAGATGTCTTCTTCGCCGCCCTAGCTGCTTCCAATCTCCTTGCCACCGCACCGGGGCTCGCCTTGAACTTTGGCAGCTTCGGCACGTTCGCCATGGGGCGCGACATCGGGTAAACCGGAGGACTGCGGGGCTCCTTGCCTTGCGGCGCCAAAGATGGACCTTGGCGTCGTGGTGACGGCCGCAACCGCGGCGGCAAGGAGTCGGGGCGTGGTGGTGTCGCCGCGTGCGTCAAGGCCGTCGCCGGCAAAGCCGTTGTACGCGGGGGTGTCGAAGGAGGTTGCAGCGGAGGACCAGACAGCGGAGATGATCGGCTAGGGGTGGATGATAGTCGCTGGGGTGTGGTCAGCCCAGGAAGCCGTTGTGCTTGCGGCTGGGAGGGGGGTGTACTGGAGGCTTCCTGTCGCGTTGTCGATGGTGTTCCCGGGCCATTTGTACCGCCAGTAGCATGTAAAGGGGACCCAAAAAGATGCGTGTGGCGATACTGCCCTGCCCGTTCGAAGCTGAAGGAGGAAGTGCTAGGGGACGACCCCTGTCGCAAACGGGGTGTAGGCCGTGGTCGTGGTGGCGTGGGCGCTGCAAATGCCGAGGTTTCCGGCGCAAAACCTTCTGCAAACCCAAAGACAGACGAGGGAGGTTCGGTGTGAGCCTACCCATCCGTGTCGATCAGCCGGGTGGGGGGGATACCTAGCGTGTCGGGGCCAAAACCGGTGGGGAACGTGTACACATCTGTCGCCACCTTCGTCGCTACCGATTCCAGATGCTCCCCCCTCCAGTCCGGCCAGCTCTGTGACCCATTGAACTCCTGCGATTGCGAGAAGTCCTGCGGCCGTGAGGCAAAATCCCCTGACTGCAGCCCAAACCCGTGTCCGAAGTCCTGCGACAGCGCGAAGTATGGCATCAATGGGAAGTCCTCCTGGGAAGAGGAGCGCTGCAAATGGGAGGGCGAGAAGTCCTGCGAGTGGGGCGAGAAGTTCTGCGAGTGGGAGGGCGAGAAGCTCTGCGAGTGGGAGGGCGAGAAGTCCTGCGAGTGGGAGAAGCTTTGCGAGAGGAAGCTGGGGGTAGCATCGTCCGGCGAGAAGTTTGGAGTGAGATCTGGCGGATAGTCTTCCTCGCCATCTGCCTCGTTGTCCGTCGTAGTGGGTGGTGCGGTCGGCATTCTCGGTGGCTTTGGTGTTTCAGGCGTCTTTTTCTGAGGACGCCGCGGTGGCTTTGAGGAGACCGCGGCTGGGGGTGCTGCAGGGGCTACAGTCTCCGACGACTTCCCGGTCTTCTTTTTACTCTTGGCTTTCTTTGGAGCTGGCGCCGCCGCCGTCATCTCCCCATCGGCACCAGGTGCGGGCTGAGCTACGTCGGTGTTGCCCTCACCCTCCTTGTATATTGCGCGTCTGAGCCGGACTTGACGTGCTATCCAATTCAAAGTGTTAGTATTGTCTCCCGATACTGCACAAAACACGATGTATGAATGGCCTGGCGGAGGAATCTGAACAAGTGGTCGGTCACGGACTTCTTCCAGCTCGGGTGCCACTTTTCGAAGTCGAGCCCTTCCGGCGTCTTCCCAAATGGCACACTGGTGATAACGTTATTAGTTTGCACTGTCCCAAAATAGTACCAATACGTACGCAGTGACCCCCAGCTCGCCTTCAGCCCTTGGCACTGGGCCCCCGACAACCAGGATACCCATCCATCCCGTCATCTTGTAGAGCTCGCCCAAGAACATCTCTGCCACTTGCAGGACTTCATCGATCGAACTGGGGGACATTGTCAGTCCCAAGTGGAAAGTTGCACCACAAAATCACCTACAGTTGGTACGCCTCCGGGGTCCTCTTGTCATCGGTCGTGTCTGTCTCCGGTGGCTGAACAATCTCCTCTTTTTTGACTATCTCCCTTATCTTCCCTTGCACCCCCGCGTCCTCCGCATCCCACTGCTCTTGAACGACGCGACGGCGCACCTTCATCCGATTTTTGCGAGCCTCCGAGACGCGCTTCATCTTGACAGCGTCGTCCTCATCATCGATCCACTGTGCATCCTCATCACGGCATTGCGCCGCCTCGTTCAAGGAATCATACTCCGATGCCCTCAAGGCCGCGCCACCTACTAATCCCAAGTATCCCCTCTAACTAGAGGGGAGGATATGGTGTGTGTCCCCTGTCTAGTTAGACGGGATACTCTGAATCCCCACATGCTGCAGAATACGCTGCAGAAACGCTGCAACCATGCTGCAGATATGCTGCAGGGACTTGTAGACGTGGGCGATTTTTTATATTTGAGTTATGTAAGGAGGTGGGAAACCAAGCTACTCCATCACCGCCGTCGGCGGCGGGCGCGCCCCTTCCCAAACAGGAAATTCCCTCAGAAAAAAATTAAGAACACTCAAGTAAAATACCTCTAACTAGACAGGGGACACCCACCATATCCTCCCCTCTAGTTAGAGGGGATACTTGGGATTAGTAGGTGCAAAAAAATTAAGAACATCTAAGTAAAATACATGGGTGTACTAGGATGTATCGCGTCCAAGAAAAATGTATATAGCGCTGTATTTACGATAGAATCTGCGTGTGTAACATAGGTGATAAGACTACGCACGCTGCCCCGGGGGGCCGCCTCGCTTCCCCTTGACGGTGGGGCGCGCAGGTGCGGCCTGGCTCGCAGGCGCGGCGGAGGCGGCAGGTGAGCACGGGGTCGGGGACACGGAACGCGCAGGCGCGGTGGAGGCGGCAGGTGAGCGTGCAGGCACGGCGGAGGCGGCAGGTGAGCGCGCAGGTGCGGCGGGGCTCGCAGCCTTCTTGAGGAGACGCCTTAGCTTCGGCCTCGGCCTCGCCACCGCAGGCACGGCAGGCTCGTCCTCCTGGGCGCTTGTCTTCTTGCGCTTCGCGGAGGGCGCGTCATCACCGGCCTCAGCGCTGCGCTTCTTGCGCTTCTTTGCGGGGGGCTTGCCGTCGTTGCCTGCGCTCTTCTTGCGCTTCTTCGCGGGGGGGGCGCTGTCGCCGTCCCCAGCGCTCGGCTTCTTGCGCTTCTTCGCGGGGAGCTCGCCGTTGCCAGTGCTCGTCTTCTTGGGCTTCACGGTGGCGCTTTTCTTCTTATGCCTTGCGGGGGCGTCTTCATCGCGGGCGGGCGCCTTCTTGGTGGGGTGTGCGTCGTCGTATCTAGTGCTCGCGGCCTTGCCTTTGCGTTTCCTCTCCTTTGCCGCGCCCTTCGCCTTGTTCCTCTGCACCAGCGCGAGCAGCTTCTCGCGCACCGTTGCCCCGCTTCCCCACAATGCCTCCTCGCCGCCACTCTCGTCTTCCTCGCTCGACTCCTCGCTCGACTCGTTCCCTTTCTTCTTGGCGCT
>JARGYA010001078.1:0-24354 GCA_029204335.1 Mycena vulgaris | reverse complement strand
CAGTAGGCATTCAAGGCCGAGCCGAATATTCATTGTCTTACACCATCTGTTCCGGATCTCGCGTTCTGACGCGGGGTCTTTCCTGAATAACTCATTCGTTCCGGAGCCTCCAGACCAGGTGAGCGGACTCTGAGACCACTATCTTGAAAAGGTGTGTCATGCCCTTGTCGCCGCGGGTTATCACTTCGCATGCCATGATTTCCCCCGTCGTTGGGCGGAGATACTAGGGCGGAGATCCTGTCCCGTCTTCATCTCCACAGTTCCGAGGCTAGGTCCCACACCTGGAATTTGCCGTGTACGTTACAGTTCGTAAGAATGTGCCATCGACTCGGTAACACCGCATTGGGCGCATACGGCTTTTTGTTCGCGGATATTCTCCAGAATGCAACATGTTGCATTAACCAAATCGCGGACTTATCAAACAAAGACCACTTGGCTCTCCCGTTACTTGAATTGGATAGTGAGGACCGACAGTTGGCTACCGTAGGGGTTTATGCGACCACTTCCGTTCTGTTTTGGCCCCAAACCATGTTTTATATGAATTGTTAGGCTGATTTGGCAGCCGAACTCACAGTTCCTGCATTTAACCTATTTCCTTTTGAAACCGGAGGGAAACTCTCAAGTAGTCTTATGTGTTCCACGTTCATTCTGGCTGGACACGCATCTAAGTAACGCGTCAAGTCGCGTCTATAAGGACGACTTCCTAAAACGGACTTACATAATACACGCTGGGATAGACCAACCAGCATGTCCACCGCGTTGCACCCGCTCGCCAGCCTGCCTCAGATAGAGAGCACGCCTTCCCGCGAGGACGGCATTCCCGAGGACCTCGAGGAAGATCTCCGCGCTTATGGCTGCAAGCTCGTCCACCAGGCCGGCATCCTGCTCAGGCAGTATGTGCTCCGCGCCAACATCGGTCCATCCAGCCGCTCACAATCTCCGAGAACAGGAAACAGGTCGCCGTGGCTTCCGCGCAGATCCTCTTCCACCGATTCTGGTTCGTCACATCAATGAAGCAGTTTGGAATCGGCGTGCGTCGTGTCAAGCCCGTCCCGTTCTCCCACCGGCCCTGACCCTCCGTGCCTATCCCAGGACATCGGCATGGGCGCCCTCTACCTCGCCTCGAAGCTCGAGGAGTGCCCGCTGCGCATGCCGTGACCTCATCAACGTGTACGACCTGCTCCTCCAGCGCGCCGCGCATCCGCTCGGCCCGCACGCGCAAGCCGCGTTCAAGTACGCGCCCATGTCCTACTTCGGCACCACCTTCTATGAGCTCAAGGACGCGCTCGTGGTCTCCGAGATGCAGATCCTCAAGCGCCTCGGATTCAACGTGCACGTCGTGCTCCCGTACGGCACGCTCATTAACTACCTGCGCGTCCTCGGCCTCACGGGCGAAGAGGCCGCGTGCACGCGCGCCTGGGGGTACCTCAACGACGCGTGCGGCCCCTCATATTCTTTTTAATGCGCCTCCGAATTAACTAACGCCCCCGCAGGCTGCAGACGCCCGTGTACGCGCTGTACCCCGTGCCCACGATCGTCAGCGCCGCGATCCTCCTCACGACGCGCCACTTGCAGATCGCCCTCCCGTCGGCGCCGCCAAACTGCTGGTGGGAGCTGTTCGACGCCGCGTGGGAGGACGTCTGGAGTGTGTGCGGGCATATCATGCGCCTGTACCGCGCGCGCAGCCCCGAGGACACGCTCAGGGTCGTGAGGATGGTGAACAAGAAGGAGGTGCGCAGGTGGCTGGAGGAGCGCGCGGAAAATGGGGCTATGAGCTAGCTGTGGGTCCAGATATTACAGCTGAGCTCGAGTGGGGCTTTCGAAACGTCCTTCCGCGCAACCATTGCCACACCGTGCAACTCAGCTAGAGATCTCCATTGCTTCTACTTTTGCCTCGCAATTTGAGCCTCTCGTCGGTGTTTCAATACCTTTTCTTCTGGCGTGCGCTATTTCTCGCCGTCAACCATTCATCACGAGTAGCATTACTACAGCTGCGCCCAGTGGTGTAGTCATAAACCCGCGACTCGTCTCGTCCCTCTCGTGTTTCCATCTCGGGGGTGAAACCCGTCATCCACATCTATTTCTTGACGCCCTCACAGGCGCTCCAAGATTTAATCGGAATTTTGTTATGATGAGAGCTCCACTTGGGAACGCGACTGCGAATCCTTGGTCAATGCTTGCGGTTTCATTTGGTTAACCCTGCGGCACTTTGGGGGGAATGCATCGCCCCTAGGCCTTTCGCAGGCTATGCTGATTTCTCTCCTTCGTTGGGAATAGGAATGGATAAACGCTTAGTAATGAGGTGTGGGCTGTAAGGTTCCGATGACTCAGACTGCTCTCGCGGCCGTGGCCTCGACTCATCGTGAGTCTGGCACTTGGCTAGTCAGAGTCACACCGAGTCAATCTGATTCCGGCAAGTTACTACTTAATCGATAAGCTACAGTTCCCTGAAATAAAGAACTGTTCCCTCTCTCTCGTTCCCTCCTTTTTTTACGGAACTCAGACAAGACATAGCTATTTATAGCGTCAGACACAATCAAACAAACGCGTCGCGTCGATCTTTCAAGTTGGACCAAGATGGCAGTCACCTCCGAGTCGATCACGGCAAATTAAGAGAAAGCTGATGTCAGCCACCTTCGAGCCATTCGTCTCTCTCTTCCGCCCACCACCATCGCCCGCCTCCCGCCTTTCTTCGCGTCCTCCCGCTATATATAACACTACCGCCCATCATGCATCAATGATCTGCTTCTTGTGCTCCGTTTGGACGTCGCCGCCTTTTCGTGAGCCTTCTGCCTCTTGACTCTTTCTATCCTGACTCTCTCTGGTTCCAGTCGCCTTCTTCGAAATCGCATCGCTATCACTAACCACCATCCTCAAGAGTGAGTTCCTTTCCCGCCGCTCGTCGTTGCTGATCATGATGTCGTACATCACCCAGTCCGACTCCTGCTCGAGCTCTCGCCGCACCCAAGAAACAGCGTCTCTGGAATTGTAGTACACGCATCGCGACGCTGAGGGGCGTCCACACGGCATAAGGGCCTAGAAGATAGTAGGCGACCGGGGACCCAAAGGCATTCCGGCGGGAACCCCCCTCGCGAGCCTACGACTCTGAAACGCGCCATCTGGACCGGCGGCCCTTCGCGCCGTCCAGCTCTGGTGTCGCGGGTGGTTGCAAAGACGGGTGTGCCCTCGGGCGCAGCCGCCTCCACCAAGGCCGGGAGCACGGAAACGCAGCTGTTGACCCCCGCAGACTACTCGGGCTTCAGGTCCAGCTGCGCGTCCGTGCGGCACCATGTCGACTCTGGGGGACTTTGACCGGAAGTGTTCATAGCATTTTCGAGTGGGACCTGCGTATGGGCGTGCTGCAATTTTGGTTTCGTGTGTATGGGTTTTGCGGTTTGTAGCGAGCGTGGCGCCTCTCGGTGGTGAGTACCCCGCCTGCGTTGTTCCTTCCACGACTTGCTAACCGCGTCGCTGAACAGTTTGTCGCCTTCGTCGTTTTGTCGCTTGCGCTCATTGTAATTGCTTGCTTCCGTCGGATATACCTCATGTACTCTCGCCTGCGCCGCTTTTGTCGCGAATGTATCCTTGATTGGTTTACTGTGGGTTCGGTTCTTAATATCCAATGCTTGCTCAGAGCTCTGGCACATCTTTCCAGCAGAAAGTTTTGAAACCGGTTCACCCTGAGATACAATACACCGAGATATAAAAAAATTCTGGGCCTCAAATATCAATAAGTTTTGCCGGCTCGGGCGTGTAGTCGGGCGTGGGCTCCCACGACCTGTATAACTTGTTCAACACCAGCAACGTGACCGCAGACGGACAAATACTCACGAAGGGTCGTTCTCAATCGGCGTCGTTCACCCGCACTTCTCTGTCGTGCACACCCAGAGGGCGGTTGCGGTTGATGACACGGGTACGAACATCACAACGATCTCCTTCGTGCTCGTGCTCGAGAGAACAGATGCTGCGGGGTCGGGTGAGTATGCGGAACCGCGAGGTATCGTTCAGGGTGCGCACCCTGCTTGCACTTGGGGCACACATGTGCTGTCTGTGCGCCGGTGGGCGTCACTTGCGTCTCGTATCCGAGGATCACTCCGGTGCGCGTCAGTCCGGTGCGTTACATCGCGAAAGTGGGGCGGCTTACGGGGTCGCAGATTAGACATCGGGAAGTAGCTGATCAGAAGTTGGTGGGGAAGCTTAAATACCCAGCACGGAGACAATAAAGCGGGACTAGATGGGCACCGAGGATGACAGCGCAGTAACGCGCAGCGCTAGGATTGCACTGCAAGACATCGTCAACGAGTATCAATCATCCCGTGCAGTGATAATAAAATAGGCCACAATCAAGGGCCCATGCCGTCGCGGGATATGGTCTGCGGGCATTTCTCCTGGCATACCGGCCGAGTCGTCGACGAAAATGAACCGAAAATGGGTCGTGTGAAACCTGTCTCAAACACGCGCAAATAAGACCTCCTTCACCTTCTACTTTTGGCAGTCCCGGACACCATGCTACAAGACATGTCTCGATCGCTCAGAGCTGTCTCAGACCTCAGAATTTTGCTTCCGTGGCTGTTCCACTGCTCCGCGACCGATTGCCAGCTTCCGCGTGCGGCTACCGCGCGTATCCACAAAATATCTTAAAGTCTCAGACTCTTAGTTTACTTCAGCCATCTCCTCTGCGCTACCCAGCAGTATAAGTACCTCGCGAAATTAGGGGTTCTCTTCTTTATTCTGCTTTCGCCCCTGCTATCAAAAATGCTCACCTCGCTCTCCAAATTCGTTCTGCTTTCTATCCTGTCTATGGACAGTTTTGTCACTGCTGGTAGCAGTGTCTTTCGTCGTTCTCCTGCCAAAGCAAAAAATACTATCGTTCAGGTTGGTCTCTCTCCTATTCTCATAGATGCTGGTACTCATCTACATCTCGCAGTTATTTGAGTGGCCTTGGGATAGCGTCGCGACTGAGTGTACCTCGGTCCTTGGTCCCGCTGGCTACGGCTACGTTCAAGTCAGCCCGGCCTCCGAACACAGTGAGTCACATCCGTACTCATGCTCGCTGCCGACCTAAAGCACTCCGCAGTCAAGGGTGGTCAATGGTGGACAGACTATCAGACGGTGTCTTACAAGTTAGCGACAAAACGCGGGTCGAGAGCTCAATTCGCGAACATGGTCTCAACTTGCAAAAGCGCCGGGGTCGATATTATCGTCGATGGTATGTTCGACATCGACTTGTTTTCAGGGGACTCACTTTTACTTTTTTCAGTCGTTTTCAACCATATGACCTCGTGAGCATCCTTTCTTTCGCCCCGATTACGCGGTTTTCATTCTCCCCGCAGTGGTTCTGGAACAGGATTTGCGGGAAGCTCCTACAGCAAATACGACTAGTGCGTGTGTCTGTTTACTATCCCACCAGATCCTTGACATTATCCTAGCCCTTCTGTCCCATATACCTCCTCAAACTTTCACCACAGTGGATGCACTGTCAGCAATTACGACGACGCTTACAAGTGTGCTTTCCCTTGTTTCCTTCTTGAACCTTGCTGACAAGCTGAGTCTACAGTGTCCAGTTTTGCGAAGTAAGCACGTTCACCTGCTCTGCGACGCCTGTCTGATCCGCTCTCCAGCTCGTTAATCTGGCCGATCTCGCCCAGGAGCAGGAAGCCGTCCGGATAATTATCGCCGCCTTCCTGAACGACCTTCTTTCACTTGTCCGTATCTTCTCATCGATGCGCCTTGAGTAATCGGCTTTACCAACTTTAGGGAGTCGCTGGTTTCCGCGTTGACGCTGCCAAACACATGGTCGATAGTACTATTGCGGATATATTCGCGCGTCTCAAATATCCGTTCTATGCTACTCAAGTTCGTTTTGTGCGCCTTTGTCCCTACTATGCCTGACTCCTCACTCAGGAAGTCATTTATGGAGCAGGGGAAGCCGTGGGGCCAAAAGACTACGTGACGACAGGGTATGTTCGCTCTTTTTGTTCGCTCATTTCGCGTCGTGCCTTAGCTGATTTTCTTTCGCAGCGACATCATCGAGTTCCGGGCGAGTGCTGCTGCCAAGTCGTACTTCACGGGCAGCTCTGGTGTGAGTACTTTTGGCTGTCCCATGTGCCACCGTCTAACGGTCTTATTGGCAAGATTGCTGCACTGGTCACCCCGACACGTAAGGGTCTTCTTTCTCCCAATCTTTCACAATCTCACATGTCTTTTCAGCCATGGGCGCAGCGTGGGGATTCGTTGATTCGTCCATTGCCAATTACATGATGTCGAACCAGGACACGGTACGTTCACCTGCTGTTGAGCTTTTCAAGGCCCTCACATATTTTTGTAGGAGCGCAACGGCAACTCCCTCAACTACAAGGCCGCGAAAAACGCCTACCTCCTCTCGGGGATCTTTATGCTCGGGTTCAACTACGGGACGCCTACGGTGTATTCAGGGTACGCAATATTGATTCAAACGCTATGAGCACCACTCACTGGCAGCTTCAGGTACAACTTCTCCAATTTTGATTCGGGTGCCCCCCAAAATGGCTCTGGTTACACCAACACAGTGACGTGTTCGTCGAACGGCTGGCGATGTATTTTCTCCCTCGACTTTTGTTTGAAAATAACTAACCGAGACCTAGGCGAACACCGTTGGCCGGCAATTGCTAACATGGTCGGGTTTCACAATGCAGTCGGTTCCGCCGCCTTGACCAACGTCCAGAAAGGCACTAGTCAGCAAATTGGTACGACCTTGGTCAGTCATGAGCGCCTTCCCGTACTCACCGTGAGATCAGCTTTCGGGCGCGGAACTAACGGTTTCCTCGTCATCAATAACGGTGGCTCGGTCTGGTCGAACACTTGGAACACCTCCTTGCCTGCGGGAACCTGTGAGTTATTGTGGGGGTGATTTTATGACCGCTTTAACTTTGGATCCCTGACTAGATTGTGATATCATACACGACAACACTGCGGATCCAAATATTTGCAACGGGCCTTCTTATATCGTTTCGCCCTCGGGCACATTTTACGCCTCGGTTGGCCCGTACGATGCCCTCGCGTTATTCACAGGTGGGCAGGACTTTAGGTGTCACTTTCCGCCCTACTAACTCAGACCTTACCAGTGTCCCCGACGCCTGCATCATCTACATCGACCAGCGCCACTGCGAGCAGTTCTGCCTCGTCAGCTTCTTCATCCCAGAGCAGCGCCTCTGCGATCAGTTCCACGTCGTCGGCTGCCTCCGCGGGCAGTTCTATGTCGACGACTACGACTGCCACAAGCTCATCAATCCCGGTTCCAGTTTCAACAGGCGCCTCTGTCACGTTTAGCGAATCCGCGACCACATCCTCCGGGGAATTGATCAAGCTCGTCGGATCGATCAGCCAACTCGGAAATTGGGCTACGGGCTCTGCCGTCGCTCTCTCGAACACCAACTCCGTCTGGTCGGTGACAGTGGTCTTGCCGCCCAATACAACTTTCCAGTACAAGTGTATGTGACTTTCTGTCTCGCTGCTTTCCTCTTGACTGAATTCACCGCTAGTCATCCGAGTTAAATCGGGTTCTGTCGTTTGGGAGTCGGATCCTAACAGGTCGTACAAGACTCTTACCCAAGGCTCCAGTGTTACGTTGTCGAGCAGTTTCCGTTAGCCGATGTACTTTATTTTGGTCTCGTATTAAATTGACAATGAATGTCCTTTTCTTGAACTCGCTGTGTGCTATTTATAGCGATAAGCAAGCGCAAACAAACGCGTCGCGTCGATCTTTGTGACCCAGGATGATAGTCACCTGGGTCACGGCTTAAGAGTGCGGATGTCAGCCACCTCTCGAACATTCGTCTCTCTCTTCCGCCCCATCATCTCCCGCCTCCTGCGTCCTCCCGCTATATATAACACTACCGCCCATCATGCGTATCGAAGCTCACCATCAATGATCCTCGCTTCCTGTGCTCCGTTTGGACGTCGCCGCCGCCGCCTCCTCGCGAGCCTTCTGTACACCAACCACCATCCTCAAGAGTGAGTTCCGTTCCCGCCTCGTCGTTGCTAATGTCATACATCCTCTCTCAGTCAACTCCGAGTCCTGCTCGAGCTCTCGCCGCATCCAAGAGACACCGTTTCTGAAGCTGTAGCACGGACCGCGCGACGCTGGGGGGCGTTCACACGACATCAAGGGCTAGAAGATAGTAGGCGACCGGGGGCCCAAAGGCATTCCGGCGGGAACCTCCTCGCGAACCTACGACTCTGAAACGTGCCATCTGGACAGTGCGTCCCTTCGCGCCGTTCAGCTCTGGTGTCGCGGGTGGTTGCAAAGACGGCTGTGCCCTCGGGTGCAGTCTTCTCCACCAAGACCGGGAGTATGGGAATGCAGTTGTTGACCCCCGCAGACTACTCGGGCCTCAGGTCCAACTGCGGGTCCGTGCGGCACCACGTTCGTAATGGGGGCTTTTGGCCGGAGGTGTTCGCGCGGTTTCGGTTGGGGTCCTGCGTATGGGCATGCTACAACTTTGGTTTTGTGTGTATGGGTTTTGCGATTCATTGCGAGCTTAGAGCCTCTGGGTGGTGAGTACCCCGCCTGTGTTGTTCCTTCCACGACTTGCTAACCGCGTCGCTGACCGGTTCCCCCCGATCGTCCGCATTGCGTCTCTTGTCATTGTCGCTTCGCGCTCATGTACTTTCTTCTTTTCGTGGGACATGCTCCATGTACTCTCCGCTTCGTCGCCCCGTCTCTTGGACCGCATTCGCCTGGATCTGGTTGGCTCCCGCAATGTTGCACGGTATCTGTTATCCCCGGTTTGATCTTTATAGCGGGTCGACGCAGCTATTACCCTTGCCTGACTTTTCATGACAATCGACTTTCAACTTTGTCGGTCGCCTCTTGTTTTGTCTCGAATTTGGGGTTACTACCTTCTCAGGTCCTTGTGCCCACGCCCTTCTGAGCGGAAAATTTCCAAATATTTTCACTCATGCAGTTTACTGGTTTATACAAAAAAAAATCTGTGCCTTACTTATCAACAAGCTTTGAAGGTGTTAGTTGGGATCCGCACCCTATTTGCACTTCGGGCACACATGTGCGGTCTGTGCGCCGGTGGGCGTCAGTTGCGTCTCGTATCCGAGGATCGCTCCGCTGCGCTGCATTTTATATCTCGGCAGTAGGTGGGCTTACGGGGTCGCAAATTAGACATCGGGAAAGTAGCTGTTCGGAAGTTGACCAAGTACCCCCTGCTCGGAGACGAGAATGCGGGACAATAGATGTCCCCATTAACGGCGCAGGATGGCGCATCGCACACGAATGTATTTCGGTCATAAACTCTGCGAATCTGTCAAGACATATTGACCATCAAGATGGTCTGTCCTGGCGCCCTGATAATACCAAACAGTACCCGGAGGATAAGCTTCGGGCCTCGAGGTCGTATGGGATAAGGAGCTCGAGGAGGAGGAGAGATAAGCAATACGTATACCTCGATACTCGGTTCATAGTACACAAAAGCGCATGGAACTAGAGAAGATCAGACGCTCGGACAGATATTGACTGACTGCGGACGACCATCTGCAAGCACGTTGGTCTCATCTGTCAAGCACGGAACGCACATTGAATCAGTTGTAACAATCAGTAATAATACAAAAGTAGATGGATAATGTCCGAGTCCCACTGCCCAGCGATACCTCGAAAGTGCATTCACTTCTGTGCTGAGGCTTGGAGGTAGACAGGTTGGTAGCTGTTCGGCGGAGTTGGTTGGACCTGGTTCACATAACCGGGCTGGTAAGCCGACTGCATTGGGGCTCCCCCTAGGTAGGCGGGAGTCGGCTCCCATTGGCTGGTGGATGTTAATGCGGGAAGGAATGGACGACGGTGTCGGTGGACATACCCAGCGACATGAGGCGCCATCCAGTGGCAGATCTGGCAAAGCCAGATGTGCTTGCTGGAGAAGGGCACAAGGGGGATGAAGAAGAACTCAAACCAGGTCGTTTTCTTCGCGGAGAACACGGAACCTGGGAACGATCCAGTCAGAAGCAAGCCGGCAGCAGCCAAAAGCGAATTGTTGCGAACCATTGTGGCAGTTGGGGCAAATACGGGCAGTCGAGTCGCCCTCGGGTTTAATCTTCTGCTGGCAGCCAACTGCGAATATGCCTTCTAACAAGGGAAGGTGAGGACAAAGCGATTACATACTAAGAATGGGTAGGCAGACTGGCAGCGTAGATTCAGAGAAAGACCTGGTCAATGAAAAATATGACTCACAAAACATGGTAGAGAAAGAAAATGAGAGTGTGGAAGTGTGGAAAAGCAGCAATAATACTATTATAGTAATGCTGCGGCCAAGCGAGGCTGTGAGTGGCCAAGTGACGGGCACTGACGGCTATCTCCGAAGGTTTGCCGACGGTCTCCACTGAGTCCGACTGAACTCCTATAAGTAGTTGGGACCAAGTTGGGACGCCACCAAGACGGCTTCAAAATCTACCTACTTACTCTCTATCGCTCTTCAACGGATTCACGGCCAAGAAGTGGAATCACGGTCTTTTTTCAGCTTTTGTCCAAGTTGGGTATGGGCTAGTCGAAGATAAATTGACTCGAGAATGTTCCCAGACGTTCCCCTACGTTCCCCTTCCGCTCAAGCTTTATTCGATTGGGCTATAGCAGCGATAGCGATTTTCCTTTTGGTTTTTCGGGCGACCCGTTCGGTCACCGCTGCATTTCTCAACTGTCAATGTAGGTACAGTACAGTACAAGTACCGCGGCCGGGGACATACGTCAGAATCTAGCCGGCCCTCCTGGTCCTGTTACGCCCGCCGCGCCGTCTCGATCTTGCGAGTTCCGGTTGTGTATCGCGAGTTGAGCACTCCCGAGCATTGTAGCAAGACCTCCGTGTCCGTGTCACAATCCCGATTCCCGACTGGTGCCTATTACCTTTAAGCTCCGTCACACTGTGCCCCAGCTGTCTCGGATGCGAAGAAGACCGGGCGGAGTCCTGAGCGACCGCATGACATCGACAAGCTACCCCGCCAGTTTTACACTTCCGCTCTACGAAAATTCCATGTACTTGTTCTCTGCCCTGTGAGTCTTCCAAAAAACCCACGATTCAGCAGGACGTCGCGGCTTCTCTCTGCCAAGGTGTTGTCCTGGTTTGTATGTCATAATGCCTTCCTCCGTGGTGCTGCAACTCGAAGTGCCGCCCAATCTTGACGCCGCAGGAGGTCGCTCACACTGCCGCAAACAATGCAACCTCCCCGCGCGCACAAAAAGGCAGCCGTTGTAGTGCCCGCCACTCAAAATCCTAATGGAAAACTCGACGCGGGTGTCGCGAGGGTGGAATCAAGGGGAGAACCACAATCTATTAGAGCGGCTTCCGGCAATCGATGCATACTACACAGTAAATTATGCGTGATATGAATTCGGTCCGTCTAAATAAGTAGGAACGTTGATACTATGAGCAATAAGATAGAGAGCAGGTAAAAAAACAGGTAATAGCGGAGAAATAAATTTACGAGTCCAATGGTGATGATGTCAATTGAGTTTTTGTGTCCAACAATAATTTAATGATAAAATTCAGTGCAAGTCTCACCAAACTGCGGGCAGCCGTCGATGTCGTCGTGCCCATGCCGCGTCAAGACAGCGGGATCGGCAACCGAAAAAACAGGATTGAGAAATCCAGGTGGGCTGCCATATGCCGGCGAGCACTCTGGGTCTCTGACAACGACGCTGGGCGCATTAAAGCTGAAATGGTCCAGGTCCCGTGTGACGTGGAAGAACGGGCTGCTCTCGGTGTCGGTTTTGAACCCGCCTATATCCGAGGCCCCGAGAGCGGCGAAGACCGGGGATCCCTCAGAGCTCACGCCGGTGCTGGCGCTCGTGCCAGAGTTCGCAGTCCCGGGGGGCGTGTAGGTCGGCCATCCGCTCCCGCCCGCGCCATCGACACTGTACGCGGTGCTGGGCGTCGAATCGATGAGGTGCCGGGGTGGGGAATGGGAACCGTGGTGCATGAGATTCAGCGGCGGGAGGATGGGGCGCTCGACGAGCATGAGGGGGAGATGGTGCCCATCGACGTCGTGCACCCATTTGGACGGGAACGGCGAGTAAGACGACGGTTCCGGATACGACGCCTGCGGCTGCGAGTGGTAGTCCAGGTCGTACGGCGGCAAAGCATGGTGCTGTTTCCTCTTCTTTTTGTCCTCCCAGATGCGCCGGACTGTCTCCTCACGCTCCTCGCTCTTCGAGAACGCCCAGTTCATCTCCTTGAGGACCGAAAGACAAAGGCGTATCCCTTCTTCCGTGTCCAGTCCGCTCCTCACACTTTCCATGTCGGGGTGCTTGAACTCGCGGTTTTCCACCGCGAATTCCGGAGCGTCATTGTCGATGCTGGCGCACAGGAATCCGGCGAAGAAGCAGCCGTCCCGCACAAGGCCTGCGTCCCAACTGAACAGGATGGCGTCATTGGCGTTGCGCACAAAATGGGACCGCATAATGCCAAGAACGGATGGGAGCAGACGGAGACATTTGCGACTCGCAATAGCATGCAGCTGATGGGGAGGCAAATATGTAACGCCGTGGGACGTCGACCGGGGTGAACCAGCGGCTGAGTACAAAGGGGAGGTAGCATCCGCGCCGGTGGCCTGCATCGAGTATTGCTTCAGCGTCTCTCGGATGATGTTGTCTAATTAAACAGTTCAGAAGCAAATCCAAATGAATGAATCCAATACTTACGGCATTCAAAAATAAATATCTGCACCGAGAAAGAAAAATCAGTGGCTGAAACCGAAACATCAGGGAGGTACATACCTGCCAGGAGCTGATAAACATATGGAAATCTTCAGTGAGATCGGCGAGTCGGCGGCGGAGAGCCTCCAGATCCTCCCAGCATTGTTCAAGCCCATCCCAGACGTTCCGCATCCCCTCGGCATCAACGCCACCGCCATCTTGAGCACGCCGTGCAGCACGAGTACCAGTAAGGACGGCATAGACCCGCCTGCATACGGAGCTGAGATGCAGAGGGATCGCGAAAGACTCGGCCGTGCTCATGTAGGAGTGGAGTGGTGCGCCGAGCTGCGGGTGGGTGCTTTGGGGATGGATCAGCCGGTGGGGAATTGAGAGCGCATGGACGCCGGGCGGGAACGACGGAGAAACCGGGGACGGGTGCGGGGAGCTGTGGTTACTGAGATTGAAACCGAACGCCGGAAGGGTGCTTTGGAACGCGTCGATATCGTCGTCAGTTCTAAAGTAATAAATGATAAATGGGCGTGAGTCGAATCCTTTCAGAGGGGCGAGGGTGCGTACAGAACGAATCGGCCGCCCCTCATGCCTGTTGTTATACCCTCGTGCATATGTGCATACCAGAGGATTCTTGCGCGAATGATCGTGTCGTCCGACGCATGCGGGGAAGCTTGTAACGACATCGACGGCCCGCCGGACAGAGCACATGAGGCGGCCTGGGAGAGCGTAGCCTCGTACATGCAACGGCGGTCGAGGGGAGAAATCGAAATGTCTGCAAGTACATGTTAGCGACCACCAGGAGAAATGGCGCGAGAATTTTACCTTCCATGAGAGGCAAAATCAACAGTAGCACCCGAACACCGTCCCACGTAGGATGTCTCATGATTGCGTGCGAATCAATGAGGACCAAGATCTCCTGGACCATCGCTTCGGTGCGATGTTTTCGTTCCGCTCTACGCCTCTCCGCGATCAAAGCGCCATTAATTTTCGGAGCCTCGACGCGCCCAGATCGAGTGAGTTTTGACCCGTCGTCTGAAGCCGAAGATGGCCTCGAAAATTCGTCGTTTTCAGGGAGGCCGCGCTCGTCGATACCAAATGAAGCGGCCCAAACGACGAGAAGATGCAGAAGAATCTTGCCCTCGTTGCCGAGGGGCCGTGTGCCTTTGGTGTGAGCAAAGAATCGCGCGGGAAACTCGGTCGGATCGAGGATTGGTCCTGCAAGCTCGAATAAGAGGACAGCGGTAGGTCGACGAGCGAAGTGCGTACTTTGTAAACTGAACCAGCTCCAGAAAGGTGAGGAGAAAAACTCGGGCTTGAGCTGAGGGATGATACTGGGAAGGCGCGCCGCCAATGGCAAGGGTATAGAGGATTCGTCGGCCGGGCCTTTTCCGTAGATCGCCCTACGCCCATTTGAGTTGTCGATTAAAAAAGGTAATGATGAAGAGGGCGTACTCCACTTGTTGCAAGCGTCGGCCGCGTCTGAGAAGCTTGACGGCCTTGACGTCGGCGAATTCGTCGCTGGATAATCGGTGTGGGCCTGCCTTTCTGCAATAAGAGAGGAAAGACTTACACGCATTTCAGACCGCGTTCTTGGCAATTCGAGCAGGCAGGATGGGGACCGCTCGCTACGGGAAGGTCCTTGAGGTCACAGCGAACCCTAGAAGAACAAGATGTTACTAAAGAAGATGGCGGTCGACGACGGAGGAAGGAACGAGCCTCCTCATCCGACACGCGCCGCACGCCGAGTACTGCTGACGGGAGGATTTTGGTTGGCCGCTGGAGGGACGACGGTACGGTGCCGAGACGCTGCGAGAGGCGACATTGCGTACTGAGGAAGGAGCAGAAGAAGTATCTCTCGGGGCCATGAGAAGAGTAGGTGGGGAACAGTGGAGCGAAGAGACTGCTTATAAGGGCCGGGAGAGACGTATTACGGTAACGCGGGAGAAAGGATGGAAGATGAGCGGATCTGCAAAGCTAGAGATTTTTTTGGAATGGCTGTCAAATAATTATCGGGCAAAGGGAATTGTTTGACCGTATGCACTTCTCGACGTGGTGTTAGTCACAAGTAGACGGGGAAGCCTCGAATACCTGATCGAATCACATCTCAGTCCATTATTTGCCGCGCAAATCGCCTTCCGTAACACACCCACAACCCGGTGTCCGTAATTAGTCGGCCACTGTCATTGAGCCCATGCGCGTCTACTCCTCTTGACATTCATGCCGTTCACCGTCTGTCGAAACCCACGCATTCCTTAAAATCTCGAACCCTATTTGGCGGCTCGATCTCACACAAGATCTGGCGCAGATTATATCACTCCGTGTCCTATATAAGGCAACATACTACTTTGTTTGAGGTATCAGTCCTACTGTCATCAGATGGGGCTATACACCCACCAAATCACCTCCGATCACGATCGTTTTCGAAGCCGCACCTCTTTAAACTCCTCGACAACTGGCCCATCGTCCTCTGCTCCGGGTTCAGCTAACGGCCATGGGTTAGAACAATTTCGCAAGTAAGAGCGGCGAACGAACCTTTCTATCCCTTGCCATCTGCTCAATGTCACTGCCATGCGTGTCTACCAGCCGCTGCAAATACGCCACTTCCCCACCGGAGGCATGACGCGGGCCCGCACCTGAAATGGCAGCCGATAGTGTGGTCGTAGTGTTATGGTTGGTCGAACAGATGCGTTCCAGTGCTGTGAATTATGCCGTAAACGATCGTTAGTGATGTGATGGCCAGAATTGAAGAAGGAAAATGTAAATGAAAAAGGAAGCCCGCCAATGCTCAACCAACCCTTTCCGAGGCCGCAAAAATCGCACCGCTGAGGATCGGACGTAGATGACAACACCGAGAACACCGTCAGGTCCCGTATACGCGAGCCTAACTTTCCCCACGCCCTGCGACCCCGATTCACGCGCAGAGAAATCGGCCAGTATATTCTGCGAGTCCTGGAACATCGGACAGCCACTAGAAGCGCGCGTGGAGTGGAATCAATACCCATGCACGATTCGGTATGGTGCGCATGAATCATAATGGACACAGAGCCCGCCGAGCCCACCGACCCGCGGATGTCAAGGTATGCACGTTGAAGGAAAGGATGATAAGATATGCGTGATCCGGCTCACCTTCCACAACGTTGCCGTTACCACCAGGGCCCTTCCCTTTCTCTCCACCTCCGAGCCCAGTTACCCATTTCTGAAGGACGCTTGGGTCCACCTCGGGGCCAAGCTCCTCCATGTCTTTTTCACGTCCATCGTCCTCGGGCATCTCCTCGTCCTCCTCTGCCAACTCTATCCGCAACACATTCCCTTCCGCATCTCTCACGATTCTACCGTGACCTTTTGGGATCGGAGGCGCCGCAGTAGTTTGCGAAGATGTGGAAGCCGTCAAGTTCACCGGCAAATCTTGCAAGTGGCCTGTAGTCTCGATGGGCTCCACTCCGCCGGATGCCGAAGGATTTAGGGTATGGATGAGCCCGAGCGCGGCATAGCTGCAGAATGAATGAGCACCGGAACAGTGATATGACGGCACATTTCCCAGGCGAGCAACGTCCCGAACGATTGAGATCGAGCGAGGACATGTTCATTTGATGATCGACCGAGAACCTGATGCGCTAGCAGCATTGGAACACCGGCCCAGAGAGCCGCGAGATCGGAGCCACTAGTGCGGATGAACCCCGAAAAACGTGGACCTACTTTTGGCGCACAGTTTTTCGCTTGTCCCAGCGTTCGGACAAAATTGCGGGCCCGCGTATGGCTAGAGTCCGAGTTCAATACAAAAGATTTAGCCCGTACGGATGCCAGCTCACGGGGGGTTTTCTTAAGGTTACGCTTTGCATGACGAGCATGCGAGACTGGTTTGTGGGACGAAGACCGGGATTTTTTTCTCTGACGCGGGTTGGCCATGGCTTAGCGGAGGTTTGCTTATGTTCAGAGTTGGTGGTGAGAGTGTCGGTAAATAGGAAGCGATGGAGGGTGCCGATACGCGTCTGGTCGCGGACAACGTTAGGAGTCGAAGCAGAGTGAGCAAAAGAAATTTCTGAGTGACGTGACCCGTCAGCCAGCGTGACTAGGCGTGACTGGCTGCCAACTTCCCGACTACCTCCGAGTCCGAACAGCACTTTAGAGTCTACCTCTCTCATAGACAACACCGAAGCTCGTACCTCGCTTGATTTACACAAATGTCGCGACTCCGGTATTCCTCCACCCCACCTTTGACGCACTCTCTGAACGTACGGTTCTCGCCCACCTGTCGCCCATCCATTCACCCCTCGAAATAGATGACCAAACGCTGGGCGACAAGCTTGGGGATCTGGGGATTCGGCGCGGGGTCTGCTGCTCTCCTCGTACGCCATTACTTTCCCCGCGGTGCAATCGCACGACTCATGTCCCTCGGATCACTCCAGTTTCTCTCTGTTACGCCGCTCGTACGACGTGAAGTGCTAGTTAAGGTTCCTGTCGTGAGTGTTGTTTCGTGCTGGTCGTTCCTATCAGGTACTCACCCTCGGGGCCATCCTCCAGTTGAACACTTTCTTCGAGGACAAAACACCCGCGTCCGACAAACCTTTCTAAGCAAGCTTTATCGAACCATAATTACGCCGCGGCTGTAGACCTTTGATACAAAGAAACAATAAACACAACGAAGCCCGTCATTATCCGCCTTGGGCCTGAGTTCTATCCGATGAAAGGCACCGGCTGTCCAACCACCTCCATTACAACTTGGCCATTGCTTCCCCTTCCGTTGGATGGCTGGTGAGATCAATCCCTAGCTTGGCTTCTAGTTTTTTGGCGGCAGCCAGAGTTCCTCCTATAGGCACATCTACCCGCGGCCATCGACTGAGTTCAATTTTCCGTGGTAGGGGCATCGCGACTTACGGATTGTCTCCATCCCCAGCTCCTTGGCTGCTTTGAGATTTCTGATCGCGGTTCTTGTCAAAATTCCCCGATGTCACGCGCACGAACCGCCGACTCACATCCCGATGTCATCCAAGAAGACCACGTCCTCTGGTCTGAGGCCGTTGCGCTCTAGCGCCATCTCGTAGAACAGTGGTTCGGGTTTTCTGGGGGCAAAATTGTCAACCACACCTTCGCACTGGTTTAGGACAACCTTACCGCGACCCCAACTCGCTGCTGTCACAAAAGTCGTCGAAGAGTCCGCGGAGTGTTTTTGGCGTCGCACCCTCCTGATCCCAGCCCAGAAATGCCAGCTCTACCGGAGGTATGGGGTTCTCGGTTGAGAGGCGGGCAAAATTGTTGGTCAGAGCAATGATTTTGTGCTTTCCCGCGGCTGTTCAGAGGACGTTTAAGTAATCAATCCTACCGCCCGGGAAAGTGTGTGACCTCGTATTCTGCGAATGGCTCTGAGGATGTGGGGATCGTAGACACCTGCTTCACGCATCATTGAGCCAAAGAGCTGTGTTTGAATTATTTGCGAGGTCGTTACAAAGCCGCGAATAGACTTACTTCCCTCCCGTCAACCTTCAAGTGCTTGGGTAATTCCGGGCACTCTGACGGACGGTAAATGGTTTAAATTTAACCGGGACCAGTGTACGCTCACCGATGCCTCGTCGTTTACAGTAGGCTGCGTACCAGCGGTTGCCGTTCACAGTATCTGACAGGTCACGACTGAACGCTTCATAAAATGCCAGTAGCGGTAGCTCTCCTCTCTCAAATTTCTGCCATGCGCCGTTCGAACCGCGTTCAACACTACGCAAATTAGCTTCCGGATGGCCGATATATGAGCAACTTCACATTGAGCAGTTGAGGTAATTCTCAGGGATGCCGAGTTTCTTCTCGTACGCTGCAATTGCGATGAAGGGGCTGCGCATAACGACGCCGCCTATCTAAATTCACCGCGCGTCAGTTCCTGAGTGTGTATGGTATTGACGATGAAGGCCACGGACGTCAAATATGACTGCTTTGAGGGACATTTTCAGGGTCGGCGTCGGTTCCAGTTGGCCCTGGGGTTGAAAGTTGGTGTAGGGACGAAGAGATCTTATCACCTTACAGATTCGTCACGGTCGGGCGCGGTAGCAATGATCACCGAGCACAGCCACCGATGAACGTAGACTACACAGTGACCGGTCACCTACAGTGACGTGCCAGTAATATGCCCGGACCGGCAACGCCGGTCTGATTCGGTTTTCACCGAGATCCACTGAAGTGATGAATTTCCACTGAACGTCATCTGTACTTCACTGTATTGAGAAACTTACAGTTTATTCTCAAAAATGTTCCGCCCATCGTCAAAGATACTTGCACTGCTATTCACCGCCCACCAAAGAGAATTTGTTGCTTCCTGCACATGATGGACAATGTTCAAATTTCACAATATATTCGATGTAATTCAACGCGTACCGCTGGAATCCAATGGACACGCTGTATTATTCCGGCAACTATCCGATGGATTCCTCTGTAATCCACTGTAATTGGGCCTTTAATTTTGTGGAACCACAGGTCCTGTCCGTCTGAGGATAGGATTATGCTAATAAATTGCTTGACTGCAGTTAATCCTTGGTCACGGACTTGTTAATCCACGAACCAATCGAGAGGAAACGGTGGATTCCAGTGGATGAACATTGACAGATCTTGACACCGGGGATCACTGAAGAGCGCCATCGGACAGTATATGTATCATCACTGATGTTCGGTGAATAGTGCGGGCGGCCGATCATACACCGCTGTATGCCGACGTCCGTTCCCCGGGCATATAACTCCAACACACGCCCATGGACTCACCACGGCCAGCTCGGACGCCTCCTTCGCGCCCCACCGACGCGGAGAAGCCTACTAAGAGCACCCCACAAGCCAAGGGAAGCTCAGACAATTCTACAATCGTAAACAGGGACTCTGCGCCATTTCTGAAGGAAGACATCGCCCATAAAGTCACCATTACTGTAGAGCAGCTCTTACTCTGGATCTTGGGAGAACCCCCGTTTATGGGATTCGTGGTCGTATCCCCGGTTCGGACAAGTTTTAACTTTTCAATGGATTTGCTCGGCCCAAGTTGGAGCCAAAATTCAGACAAATGGGGGGTGTTGGGGCTCCAAGGTCGGGCCCAAATTTCGGACAATACATATGAGCTCAGATCCTCGTTCGGAAATTTGATCGCGTCCACATCGTCCATGGCTCTGTTGCCTGATGATGTGGTGTTGAAATTCGCTACCAGAGCACACTTGCAGAGTGTCGAAGATCTCATCAGCGCCGGCTGGAGTCCGACCCACGGAAAACGACACGGCGAAGACATTCTAACGCTCCTTTCGGCGTACGACACGGAATACAAGCGGGCACGAGAAGCCACCAAAAAACGCAAGATGGACGAGCACAAGGCTGAAACTGCGAAGCCCCAGAAGCTAGAGAAAGAACAGAAGGCCGTTGCGAAACTTCTACGCAAGGAAAAAAGGATGCACAGCCCAAGAAGCCGCGTAATTCCGCGCGAAGCCCAAAAAGATCCCTGCGCCCGTTCTCCGGCCATCGACGTACTCTAATCTCCCATATCCCTGGTCGACACCCTCTCGCATCGAACCACATTACATCCCGACCTCGCAGCCAGTAACACCCGCCCCATCGGGCGCCACCTTCCCTTTCGCCACGCTCGAGGATTTCGAACTCAGCCTGATGGGTGGTCCATCCCTCGCAGAGTTGGGCTTAGACCTCGATTTTAACCCCGATATGTTTATATGACACCTGCACCATCTCTTCCTCTTCCACACACGCCAGCAGCCCGGGTCATACCCCGGATGCTCCGCTTTTAAAGCGCATGATTCGTACCCCGAGCCATATTTTTTTCATCATTCCTCCCGTGTTCCACTTGACCCAAAACCGCGGCATCCCCCAACAATGGCGAGTTTGACACCTCAAATGCCAGCCCTCACGACTGCTCACCCTTACAATTATCCCCTCATTCCTCGGGTACTAAGCTTGGCCCCGGATCTTTCTACGGAGCTAGACTTCCTCGTGCGTTCCTTACCCGGACATCATTCCTCTGCTTAGACGACTCCTTCTACCCCGCAGTTTGAACAGGGATCCAGTAGATACAATGTACCTCCATACCCACCCGATAATAATGCCTTCTTTGCTTGATAATTTCTCGGCGGTCAGGTTTGCTCGTCTGAACGGCTCGGCTTGTGTCTCAGTCAACTGTGCCGGGAGAAATCTGGAAATATTCTCCAGGACTCCATAGTAGGTGCGGAGTCCACTGAAAATGCGGCGCCATTTTACGGCGTGTGGTTACGATGGTATTGCAAATACTGACAGACACTGATCTCAAGCACAAGAGCCGGAGTAATTCACTCCAATAATTACAACATGAGAATACTCGCCAGCCTCGCCTCTCTCGTGTGTGTGACGTTTCATCTAGAGTTCAATGGTGTTTAACCGTTCGAGATTGAGCGCGCCTTAAGTGACATAATCGGGAGCCCGTGCCATCTTCAATTTCCGGCCAACTTCCCAAGTATAAATTTTGGATTCGGCGTACTCAGTGGGCTGTGAGATTAGCCACATCCTGTTCCTTATCCGGGACACCGTGCCGAGCGCCGCGTGCGGTAGGCTTGGTTTATTTCTCCATATGCCGTTGAACTTCGCGTAATGCAGGAATGGCCGGAGAGATCTTTCCCATCCCATATAATCCATAGTAGCTCCTGGATCCTGGGATCGATAATTCACCTGCGTCACTCATTCAGTTTGACCGTGCCACGACGATTGGAGAAATAAACCTTAATGTCACATATGTTCTGTTCCTGCGCAAGATCGAATGGAAGCCAAGTGTCGATACCACCGGCTACCACCGGTCCTGCTCATCAACCAACAGAATTCCTTGATGTAGTTCCGGTGATAGGGGAAAGTATCGCCCATGAGGTCAGCGTGCCCTCATAACTGGCCTCCTCGTGCGCGCTCGTCTTCAGAATAAACCCTTAACTGTGTTCTCCGGTCCACCTTCGAGCTGACGAACAGGTCTGGAGCGTCGAAAAGGGTGTCTGTGCGGTGAGGGTAATCGTCGAAATCCCCTGACTCCAGGAGGGCGCGCAAGACGTAGTGCTCGTCGAAGGCTTGCATCCAAGCATCCGCTTCCACATTTCCACATAGAACTTCCGCGTAGTCGAAGACCTGCAAGCAGGAGAATTCGATTTGTGTCGAGAGGGGGAGGGGAAGGATCCAGATGGTGTATGCGCAGCCGCTAATGAAATGACTTTGATTGTTCATCCGCCGGAAAAATACCTTTAGCGCAACGTTCATGTCGTCGTGTGTCACCGCCCACGGTAATTTATAGATGATCCTCCGCACCTCCGCCATTGCACTGTCGGAGAGAGCGCCAATAATGTTGGCAGTCCATTTATGGCTCATCAGGATGCCGAGAACATGTGAGGCGTCGAATGCGCGGGCAGAATGCTTTCATGTAGATTGACCATATTTTTGCGACTCGTCCGCGCCGATTGGACCGTGTGTATTGTGCCTGGGAGACCATGTGTAACACAACCTTGACAACTGTTAGATTTATCCCACCACAATTCAAGTAAGTCTGGATTTTTATGCTTGTCACGGGTTTCCAGCTCTGGAGTGTTACCAGTGTATGATACGCGACGTGGAATGAGCCAGAGGATCGGGGCGTGCTTCTGCACTGCAAGCATGAGCGCTTCGAAGTCCAGGCCAGTGAGATGCTCCTCCGAGAACTCCTCCGACGGCGATAGGAACAGGGGCTGACAGCTTCATTTCACGATCTATAGTATCGGAAATACTCTGGATCGCAAAATCCATGAAAATCCTGCGACCTCCCTCTGGTCGCACCCTGCCAGAAGCGCAACAAGATGGATGATAGCATCGCTGCAGTATCCCAGGGAGCTCCTCGCTCGTCATCAACGCTGTGCGGGCGTATTGCTGTCAGAGATGCAGTCTTGATCTCCTCAGCAGAGGGCATCCACAAATATTGCCACATTGATTTGTTCCTTCTTCATGGTATCAAGAACGGCCCGGACCTTCCCAAGTAATTCCCCTGAGAGAATTTTGTTTCGGAGATGTCGTGAATTTGTGCGGTGAATGGGCTCATGAATATGTTCGATCCACCGAGGACTGTCGGTAGGTCTGCTTCGTTCCCGAGATGGTCTTTTGCGTCAGGCTCTAGATAGTCCTCGTCTGCAAAGAGGAATTCGAGGTCGTCCATCGATAGGGGGGATGCTATTGGGACTAATTACACGTCGCGCAGTGCGCGGTGTTACGATGTGTTACTAGTTGTGACTGATGGGAGCAAGTTACGAACTGCACCAGATCTTTACGGAATGTGCCGTGCCGTAAAGATCTGGAGTCGAGATGTAACGGCAGTGTTTCTTCGAACATGGGGACAATCCTAAAGAGGCAGATCTTCTTGAAATCCAGATCCAGGTCTTTTGGCTTCTTACATTTTGTCCGCTGTGGTCAGGCTGAAGCAGGGGAACCTTTGATGGAGTCCAAACTCCGACGATTAAGCAATGACCCCCACCGCCTAACACAGGGCGCGCGGTAAACTAAAATCCCGAGTCCGACTTCGAGTTCGCATCACTCGACTTCAGAGACTCGGAAGCGAGCTGGTGATGAGCTGAGCCTACCGGTCCCGAGAAGAAGGCAAAAGGGAACTTGACCCAAGCTGCAATGCGCCAGCTACGCGCTCGAGCTGGTGGCCTTCGCAGTCACATAATCGGCGTGCTCGTGTCACGACTCGGAAATTCCCTTAAACTGCTGTACTACGATCGTTCAATCGCCGTAGTCAAATCCCAATCACTCCGCTTCGCTGAGGACCCTGCCACCTTCCTCGCTGTCCTTTCTGGCTTCGGGAACCTAGGCGAGACTCGGTGGGGGTACCCACAGCTATTCACGAAACCGTTGCCCACGCCATTGTTACCCTGCAATAGTTTTGGCTGGGTATGGATGAGCCTGAGGGCTACGTCCTCGAATTGAAGGATGGATGGAAACTTACGTTGGAGGACATACTCCTCCGAGCACACGGAGTAATCGGGCGTGGTACGGTTGTTGTCTGGGCCAAAGTGACAAGTTGTCCCCGGCCCGTGAAATGAAGCTGGGTGCCAAAATCCCGAATTTCCGAAGCCGACCTCGTGAGGAATGCACGGATTCGTGCGGAATAAGACGACCGCACCGAAATGCTTCGTCATCTACCCGACCAACAATTCGACGAACTCATTCCGCAATGTCAAAAACTTCTCTCGGACAACCTTCCCGCTGGCGCATATGAAGAACATGTCCTCCGAGTAGTAGTTCAGGCAGAACTCAAACCTATTACAGAGTTACAGGACCCGGCTCAGTTGGCGCAAGCATCCAAGGAAATTTTCGATTGTAGGTTGCTTTTCGCAGCCCTTCTTAACTCGCGATCTCATTCCTATGCAGGCTATCGTTGGCTATACGAGAAGACTAACACCATTCACCGAGATATCAGCGTCAGCAATCTCATGTTCCACGAGATCGAAGGCAAAGCGTATGTGGTCTTGAATGACTTTGATCTAGCCCTGCGTTTGAGTGACACGACGCCCTCCACCTCGAAGCAGCGTGCTGGGACGAAGCCATATATGCGGTCGACCTGCTCGTCCTGAAACCTCCCTACAATCTCTATCGGCACGACCTCGAATCGTTCTTATACGTCCTCGTCTTCCTCACCTGCCAAATCGAAGGTTCCCACTGGTCGACTGGAAAAA
>JARGYA010001077.1:0-24413 GCA_029204335.1 Mycena vulgaris | reverse complement strand
TACCTCAGAAGCTCCTGCAGCCGCAGATCCGAGGCTCCTTGGTAGCTCCTCGGTTAATTCCATCCAAGCTTGCTCTGCCGTCCGTTTGTCTCGAGTGGACAAGGAACCAGACAAGGAAACTAAAGAAGGTGCAGAGGACCGCGAGGTGAGGGCGAGGGGAGGGGAAGGAGGAATGGGATAAGCAGTGGCCACCGAAGGAAGCCAATACAGGCCGAACCGTCGGTGGATGCTGGTCGTAGGCAGAAGAAGATGGGTGACGTGTCCGATGGCTCTGGCGTGGAAGCAAGAACAAACACTCCCACGATAGGCGAAGATCGGAACAGGTGGCAGTGCTTACCATCATTCCATCTTTTCCCGTCTTCAAAGTTCTTGTCGCTCTCTACACTCTTCTTCGTCGCAGCCTTCACCGGTGAAAGCTGGGAAACCCCTCGACTCTTGAATATCTCCCACATGGGATCGCAGCCGCGGCTCACGGTCAGCCCTCGCGGTTTGAGCCTTACCTTCATCGTGTTCTCGATGGAGCCCGCAACGCGGATGACCTTGAAAAGGGTTTAAAAAGAATTTACGGCGGGAGGTAAGGGACGAGGGGTACCAGGGAATCGCTTACGTTGATAATCCTCTGCGCAGTGCACGTAGACCTCTCTGTACTTCGAATAGTGTGTACGCGCAATTTTTCCTGCTGATGCAGTCCGCGGTTGACCGTGGGAGCCATCCACTTACTCAATACTTACTATGTAGCAGTGTATAATTTGAATGGACCAGTGCGCGCGGCGCGTTTGGGTCGCGCTCGCGCTAAATGATACGCGCGCGTGCGAAATCAATTTTGTACAAACGAACCGTCATACAACCTCACATTCCGCATCCTCGTCCAGCAACCGCGGTAGATGTGGTTCACGGTAATTTGCGCCATGCATTGTCGCGTAGATGCTCGGGGTCGATACAGACAACATTCCATGTCTTGCATTCACCGATTTCCTGCACAAGATTACGCCCGGTCATCCAAGCTTCAGTTACGGTCTCATGACAGTATGTGACCGCCATGATGTCGAGTTTCTTCAATCCCAGGACGTGGAGAAGCTTGGAATTAGATCAAGAGGTAAGTGAGAATCGTACGATAATTGGCAGCAAGGCCTTTTGTCGGTATAATAGCAATTCCTTGTGGGAGCGCGCGTGTCGGAAGATCCGGATACAGGTGGGGATTCCGTGCCATTTCACGAAGTATGAGAATCGGAACCGAAAATAGTGCAGACTTCCCGCCGTCGGTGGCCACACAGCAAAGAAAATCCTCTCCATCCAGGACGCGCGCGACCAGATTTTGCTGGGGAGGATAGAGGCCATTTTCCCACTGGGGGGTCAGCTTCTTGACAATTTTGGTGATGGTACGATGTCCCTGAGGGACCGAGGCTCCATGGGCGATGGTTTGTGGTTGAGGGAGGCCAGGAAAGCCGAAGAGCAATGGCAGCGCGTACAGAAAGGTCGTGGGCATCAGACTTTGACATTTCCATTGTGGCGTTGTACAACGCCAAAGAACGCGAAAAAAACGCGTGAAAACACGCCAAAATGTCAGCACGGACAATGCAGACAATTTCCGCCGAAAATCTGACAACGCCGGAACAAGATCATCCAATAACACCGGAACGCGGATTGATCGCGAGACCATTGGACTTCCATAAGTACCTCCAATATTCCCCGGAACACCACACAATATATTGGTCATAAACCTTGTTCCACCATCCTATAAATCACAATTCAATTTTGGTGAACAACGCCCGCTTCCCCTTTCTTTTCTCTCTTCCCTCGGCTCTATTCGTTCATCATTCCAATAATCTCCATACGCCAACACTGTTTACAGTCGCACTCTTCACCAACCCCGTCACCGCCACCGCCAATATCTCAGTGACTCCCAGCAGTGAGTGGTCTATTATTTGTTTTCATATTTGGCTTTTCCTCGAGTATCCCTCGGCATACAACAACGCGAGGTACGAGCGAAAAAATGTTGTAGCGTCTGTTTATAAGAGACCACCCTCGGCATTGCTTTTTATCAGTTTTTTCCCTTCGGCCGCTGTGACCGTATCGCTCCGTCCGACCTGCTCCTTCGGAATTGAATGAGAAACAATCCAAACCCTTTGGCGCATCAAATGGGCCCAAAATTGTTGATTGGGGCTGTGCCAATATATATGCAAACTGCAATGAAAAAAATTGTCCTCCATTCACTGGCATATTCATCTTTGAGTTGCGGTTGATCGGATAAGTATAACAAACACTTGTTGATGGGACTCCTGTCACTCCGAGAGACTTGGTGTGAAGTGAGCAGGTGAAAAATATATCTATCTACACAGTTATTTCCCTTTCACGTCTTTCCCAAGACGTCGAAGACGCTAAAGACGACGTGTAGTTTTACTGATGGGGCCGCCTCCCCCCTTTGCTTTTAATTTAATTTCTCGAAAGCTGCGTCAGTTGTAGAGCCGGATACTTCCGCCTAAGGCTTTGCGGCTCTAGCGCCAAAATTTATAGAACCTTCATTGAGGCTCATTTTACAGTACACGGCTACATATTTACACTTGATTATGTCGACATAAGTCCGCCATTCAGGCCCTGATCATCTCCAGCAATATCCCCTGCGATGCAAAAATCGTCACATTTTCAGCCAACGACCCATTTGCCACGTTCACCACAACCGAGTCGTTGCCCTTCGGCTCCTGCCCGTCATCATCCGCACTCCACTGCTTTCCTGCCCAGCTAATGTTCAGCAGTGCATTAGAACCTCCCGGCGCGGTCAATCGCGAGACCCTTGCACCAGTGATCCCGGCATCGAGGTCAGCGAGCTCAATATCGACTGCTGGCCTTCCGGTATCGTTCGCCCCGTTCCAGAAACGCAGATCCAGCACGGCAAATCTCGTGAGCAAACCCGAGTTGTATCCCGCGTAGCTCGCGATATTCCGGTGGGAATCATTTACTGGAACGCGATAGATTTGGAAGTCCCCGCCTGTGCCAATAAAGTCCGCCGTGAAGACGTGCCCGTACCAAACGCCACGTACGGACTTTGATTCGTTTTTTGTGTTGACCACCTGCCATGGCGGCGTCAGCGACACCCGCTTTATGCCCATGGCCATAGCGTTCAGCATAAAGTCAGCTGTCCAGAGGGCGGCGCCAAGGCTGCTATCGAGCGCGGGGGGTCTACGACCTAACCCGATGGCGGAGTTACCTTCCCCTATAATAAAGGGGATGCCTCGTGGCTCAAGGAATGAGATGGTGGATCCAAACCGGGATTCCATCTCGGAAACTGTTTTCGAGTGGTTCATCAAGTCATCTGAGGAGTGGGTTAATATATTTATCTTTACACGCTAAGAAGACGTTGTCGCACCTTTGAGACTACCGGACGAGTTCGTTTGGTAGCTATACTTGGGTTAATAAAATAATCGATACTCGGGTGGAAGTCGACTCACTAGTGCTGCGACACGGTCTTCACAAATCGTCCCTGATCAATGTCATTCCACATCGCCGACCTTCAACAGTATCAAAGTCAGACACATTCAATTATCACAGCGATAGACAGCCTACACATTCCACATCCTCGGATCGACAATCGTTGAGAAAGTCATCGCCTGATACCATGTGTTCTGATCATTCAGTGCGTCGACTTCTTCGCTAAGATTTTTTGCCGCCGCTTTCCATTCAGCGGAGTAATCACCAGGTCCGTAGCCGCTGTGTCGCTGGGGTGGGGCGCAGGGGAGCTGCGGAAACTTTGGGTACAAGTCAGGCTCATTCCCGATCTCGATTGCATCGAGCTGCTGAGTCCCCCCGGGAATCGCATCGATGCATGCTTTGACAAAGCTGACCCTATTGACGGGGTGATTTCGCGCAAGCGGAACCTCAAGCGTGAACCGCGTGCCGGGGTTGTAGTTCTTGAAGCCTGATAGCCAGGGGCTGCCGATGGTCCGGTTCGAACTTAGGCGGCAGATGTGGCGAGGAGTGGTGACGGTTATCGCCTTGTCACTGGACGCGTTGAATATAGTGTTGTCCATCGAGGTTCCGCCGACCCGGATATGGATTGGAGCTCCGGTACGATTGGAGATGGCGGACATGAGGTTTCCAGAGAATTCATTGGGCTGGTCTATTCCTGTTCGCAAGTGAGTGAGCGCTCGGAATCTCCGAATATCGAGTAGCAGCTTACCTCCGTACGTGGGGAGGATCAACATCTCGATGGCGAATCCGATGAATCCTTGGCTGACATTCTGCGTGTTGCCTGCGGTATTGGGTGGCTTGAACTGCACTGTCGGGGAAGCCAGTATCGCTACCCCTGCGGTATCTGAATCTGCCGCTCGCGATGAGATGATTCCGAGGAAAAGAAAAAAGTGTGTTAAATCCAGCTTCATAACTAGGGGGCTGAAGTCGTAGAGGAATGAGAGATGCATGTGGAATGCTTCGCAACTGCGCTGCTGTTATACATGTTGAGTGTGACATCATGTTTCGGGTTTGCGTAGCATGAGGTGGAGTAGCTATTCTAAGGCGTGGAGCTTGGAAACCGTCTTGAAAATACATGCAGTTCTGTCGCAGCATTGGATTGCATCAAGGCTCCAACCATTCTTGTTTGAAACGTTTTTAAACAGTAGAAACCGTTACCATTTCCATTTATTTTGTTCCCTGGGTTCAAACTGTTTGTAAACTGTTTGAAAATGGTTTAAACGGTTACGTCCATTTGGCCCGTATTGCAGCTGCTTTTGATCAGTATTGCTGGTATGACTGCCATACCAGCCAGACACCCACCACGTCAGATTTTCTGACCCTTCCCATCCGGTATTCTGCGATTTCATTGCTGATCGTATTAGGCAGCTGCTGTTTCTTTTTTCCTCTTTAAATAAAAAAATATCTATTTATTTATTTCTGACGGGGTATGATATTTCCTCAACTTGAAGCTTGGAGTGTATGATTCTAAGTCAGAAATTAGCGATGCCGCGTGCCGCCATAACTGATGGGGAATTCACCCGCGGCTGTTGGAGCGCAAAAAAATTGTAATGAATGGAGAGCGGCATTGAGATTGATAGAAATTGAGTTGTGCCTGTACTGCCGTAGAGCCTAATAGTGGTTTTTATTAGCTTGTCCTGCACTTTTCGTGTGCCAAAAATACTGTTTGCAAACCGTTTCCGTTTGCGCCTCCGGGCAAATCGTTGGAGCCTTAGATTACATATGATGGATTATGGGCCAGTAGGCCGTGCTGGTTCTCTCCATCTCCGCCGCGATGTCGTAAAATTTGCCACCCGGCCCCCAAGACACCGTGCGAACTGGATCCCGCCGCGCTCCACACTCCACAGTTCTCAGCATCCGCTTCCGCCGGAGGCAGAATCATCTCCGAATCTCTCGTTGGCTCCGCCACCCATTCACCACAGGCTGACAGGCTGACAGAACGAGTCAAAGGATCGGGGGTCAAAGAAAACGAAGTACTCAGCATATATCCTTTCAATCTTTAAACGCCCAAACGTACGAACAGGTGACTCGTTAGTATACATACTTGGGTTGGGCGTCATCGAAAGCTTGGGGCTAGTGAGTTAGAGGAGATTCTCTCCGAAGGTGGCCATTCAACAGACCTTGTCACCTTGGCAAGTAGGGAACCATTCAAGGTCAGGTCTATTCTGAGCCAGTAGATACTAGAGAAAGTGAACAAGGTAAATAGACAGTCTCCTACCCAACCGCGGTTTCGAGGTTTACATATAGAGCAGTGTTTTTTGAAAGCTAGATCTTTGTGGCGGGGAGAAAACAAAATGAGAATATAATGTGACAAATGTGTGACTTGGGTTGGGGGTAAACCTCTCCACGGCGGCTGGCACATAACACCCGTCAACAACATAGCCACAATTTTCCACCACAGTCTGGGGGGCTGATATATCAGTAGTCCGCAATCTCCCAACAGCAATGATATATCAAAGTCTCCTGCAGGAGACCTCGGGCGATATATCAGAGCTGGGCAGACTTACCTGAGCCCAACAGCGATCAGCGTAGTGCACAGTACACGTCGTCGCTGTCGACGGTGAACAAGGGTGTGGCCCTGTTTACTTTTGATGGATTATCTAAGCCATCCATTTTTGGTAGACGACCTCGAAAGGCGCTCGACGTCGTCGGCCGCGATGAGCTCGTAAATAGTTAATAAATGTCTGTAAAATAGCCAAAAAAAAATATAGCGATAAATCCTCCAGCGGTTAATTAAATGTCCGTGTACAGCGAGTTGACCGGAGCCAGCGCAAAGGCAGGAACGGGGAGACTCCCTTCATCCTCTTCCTCCTCATCCTCCCATTCCCCATCCTCGTCGCCCTCGTCTCCCTCGTCGTCCACATCTCGATCTTCCCCACTACGCGCGCGGGCGGCCGCCATTGCCGCCGCGAACGCGGCCTCCCGCTCAACGCCCACAGCTTCCCTCCCTGCCTGTATCAGCCCCGGGAGATGCTTCCAGAGATCAGCGAACCGGTCTCGGAGAGCGGCCTGCAGCTTTGCTTGCCGTGTCGCGTACGCCGTTTCCCCCTCCAGCTGAGGACCCTCTTCCAGGCCGCGCTGGTTGATCTGCGCCATCCACCACGTCGAGCGCCACTCCAAGAACTGGAGGATGCGCCGCATCTCCTCCTCGAGCAGATCCACCTCCTCGGTCCAGCGCATGGCGCGTGCGCGCGCCTTCGCCCATTCGATCCTCACCGCTAACAGAGTGATGTCAGTACGTGATGCGCTATCCACAAAAAGGTGCGTGTCGTACCTTCATTCATCGCCTGGGAAGAGCCGGGCTCGGGCTGCTGTGCTTGCACAATCCAGATCCAGGAGAGTACCGCCGGCGCCTTGGCGATCCTAGCCTTCTTGCTAGGTCGGCGGCGCTTTCGACCCGTCTTCGCTTTCCTCCCCTGCCCCCCCCTTTGACGTTGGGGGTCACCAAACTGCGCGTGAGGCATCCCTCTGACATCCGCATCCAGCAGTGGCTTCAGGGTCACCTCCCACTCGTTCCTTCCCAGCACCCTCCCCAGCACCACAAGCGCCAAACGTGCGACACGATACTGCGCCGTCGTCCGCCGGATGCGATCGTCGCACAGCTCGATCTTGCTGCCCGACCTCATATTCTCCCTGACTACCCTCGAGTACGCATCCTTCATTTGGTAGAGGTGGCTGCGCACAAGCAGCTGCCGGCGAATCTCATGGAGAGCTTCGTGCGCTTGCCCAACGCGCATCCGGTACTCATACAGCGTGCAGTCCTTCATGAACTGGCCCAGCTCCCGAGCCGACCCCACCTGCTTCATCATCGCCGACGGCAACCACAGCCCCATCTCGTACATCTTGACGCCAGCGATTGGCTGTGTCTTGGCGACGCGCGCACGCGCCTCATCCTGCCGCTTGCGGAGCCGCTCCACAATGGGGAAGAAGCCCTGCTGGATAGTGATCCATGCAGCGATCTTCCGGCGAAGCTTGCTGGTGCGCTCCACCATTGCTCTCCTCTGGTCATTGGTCGGATGGAGGCCGCTCGCTGCAACGTCAAAGCGCAAGACCCGCCTGAAGGCTACCATCAGCAAGGTCGACCTCGAAGCGCCAAAGAAGAACTTACTGCTGCTCTTCTAGCTGCAGTCCCATCGCCAGGATCTCCGTGATATGCATGTCATCGCGCACGGCACCGGCATCCTCCTTCCCCGCTGCCTCCCTCGCCGCTGCCTCCTCTGCCAACTCCTGTCGCACCTTCGCCAGATGCTGGTCCTTCCGCAGCGTCTCGAACGGATTCGGGGCGTCTCCATCCTCCTCCCACCGCTCCGCCATCGCGGTCCATTCCGGCACCGGCCCAGTCTCCTCCCCAAGCGCCTCCGGCGTCAAGGACGCCTCCATATTCGCCAGCGCTTCCTGCATCTCCTCCATGACCGGCACCGCATCCTCGACCTTCTTGAGCATTGTGCGCCCTATAATTACTTCAGTATCTCGGGTATATCAAGCACAATAGAAGACCGTACCTAGCGCAATAATTTTCTTGTGATTTGAATCATTGAAGTGGTCGTCCAGCGCGTCACGTCTTGCACCAGGCCCCATCTCCTTGGTACTTGTAGCCAAAGGGTTTGCGTTTGCCCATCCACGCTCGGGCGCTTCTCCATCGGTCTGGCCCACATCGCGAGTGAGATTGAAAGAGAACCGGAGATTGCATTCCTCGATGTGTGCAGGAAGGTGGAATTTGGGCACGAGGAAGGTCATGAATTTGCCGTCGTACTCGAACTTAATCTCTTGTTTGTAGCCGTCCATTCGTATCCAGATGTTCTTGTGCCACTGGCACGCAATGTCATACGAAACGTAGAGCCGGACAAGGTCCGTCCCGGCAATGCTGACGAAGAACATGTAGTCCATGTTAATGTACCTGCGGACATCATACTCTTGTTCGTACCCCGGCTGCGACGACGTACCGTTCCCCAAATTGCAAATCTCCCACCGAGTTCGGGCGCCTCATATTGTGCCGGGCGCAATCCACGGCTCCGATCCCGGACGAGGCGGTACCCCGTGCCTCTCGGTCTGGCTTATCCACGGCGTCGTGCGCGACGCAAGTGCTCCTCTGAGCATGTTGGTTAGCACAATGAACACCTTCAGACGGTCAAGACGCTCCTACCTCTTGTTTCTGGTCCCAATTCTCGGCCAGGTGCTCCATGTATGCCGTCACCTCACAGAAGAACGCCCATCCGGGGCCCAGTCCGGGATCTGCCTCCTCACTCGATACATCTTTGCGCTTCAGCCGGAAATTCGCATCCATCGCAAGGAACAAGGCGTACAGAAATCTGCCCTCCATGTCAGTCACGCCTCGCGATCGATCTCTAATCACTCACTGCTTGTTCTCTGGTGCATTCTTGTAATTCTCAGGGAGGTTCTTGCCGGGCTGGGGGCAGGCGGGACACAGCAGCGCGCACTCGCCTAGGGCTGTCCCAGCTATACCAGTCTCTGCGTTCCCTCGCGCTGCCCGCATCAGCATCTCGAGGTTCGCCCACTCGCGGGTCATGCGCAAGAATTCGTGATACCGATCCTAATTTAACATATTAGCACATCCCAAACCCTGGGTTATTCAGCTCACCTTCGAAGGGAATAACCCCGTATTATCGGTCTCGCGCGCGAGGCTATTGAAATATTCGTACGCAGAGCACTTGGACTCGAACGACTGGTAGTGGTATCGTCGTAGCCCGGAGAACGTCCCTGCTGTCCTGGGAGCCTGTACTGTCGCAGGATACAGGGCTGCTCGCAGCAGCTGCTTGGTCTGCGACCCGCCCCCACCACAACCGCAGAAGTCGAGCCCGACCTGGTGAACGCCGTGGGTGTCGACGATCACAAAGGCGTCGCCTGCCGCGGGCGTAGGGACAGCGCAACGTCGATCGCGCTGGTGCCAATGACCAAGCTGAATCCGGAGGCCGAGGGTCTTGAGCGATGTCCTCTCGAAGTCAGTCCCTGTCCAACACTTCGAAAAGTGAGTAAGTCATGCGCATCGAGTAAAACGAAAGACCCACCTCGATCGCATGCAGAGGACTGTATTTGTGCTGCTGTACAACACACGACTTGCAAAGCATCTCGCCGCCTGCGAGGCAAATCCTGCATCTATATTCCACCTTCTCCGTTGCACATCCAGGGCAGATGTCGTACGTGCGGTGGTCCCCACGCCCCTGCCAACGCAGCAGCTTGGCCAGGAACTCCTCGCGGCCTTCCCGAACCCACTCGCGAAGGGGAAAATCCTGTGCGTCAAAGAAATCAGCATCTGAATCCCTGACTTAAACCCATAGCATACCGAGTCGCGCAGATCACGGGGCTCGTCGTCGGCGAAATCAGTGCCCTGGGCCACATCCGCTTCGTCGTGGTCGTAGATGTCGGAGGCGTGGGCTCGGGGTCTAGCTTCGTCGGGATGTAGGGGCGCCACAGTAGGTGGCGCAGAGAATGCGGGAGGTGGTAACACCTTCATTTCATGCCTGACGGTTCCGTCGTTTCGCATTCGAGCTGTCTCCAGTATGATTCCACCCCCGGGGTGCTCTGCTCCTGCGCGACTGTTCGAGGCGACATTATCTCTTGCAAAATCCATGTGGTAGCGCTTTTGCTTCCGCTTTTGAGCCATCGGGGAGAGACACAACGGGGGGTAGGAACTTGAAGGGGTGGAATCCGGGTGTGGGCGTGCGCCCACGCGGCCGCGCACGCATGCCCAGCAATAGGAGAACAACAAAAAGATGCGCGACGTGACCAGATAAGCACGTGTCATTCGGACCGAGCTCTTTGCACGGCCTTCGGCCGACCATCCGATTTCGATTTCCATGCTCGCCGCGACAAAACATGTACTCTATTTATCCTCTAAACCAGGTACATTATACGAACAACCTCTTTCCTTGCACCAAGTGTACTCCGAACCATGCCTGCCGAGGATCAGCCCAAACCGAATCCAGAACGAAAGACTGACTGGCAAAGCGGTGACTCCCATCCAGATGAATAAAACTCGATCATACAGCCCAAACGCTGCTGCTGCGTCTCATTCAAAGCTCCCATACGGACATCATGCTCAATCATTCGCCTGTAATCTGCGACAACAACTTGCGAACGACGCCTGTCTTTGAGCTCTTGTTCCCGTTCCTCTGCAAGTCTGCCCCAATCAGCGTACAAGAAACACTCAAATTCCAATGTTCTCACCTGAGCTGCTGGGCCTCAGCCGACTCGCGCAAAATACACACTGTCTCATCTTGGGTTATGTCCAGCATCGTGGAGCGACTGAAAGACATAGATTCAGTTTTAGGTCCGTGATCATCATTTATCGCTGATTCGCTTGTTTGATTTCCCCGGCGTCCAGGGTTATCTCTATCCCCTTGACTGTAAACTTAACCTTCGCAATGTCTGCCACCACCCGTAGGTCCAGATCCCTAGTAATCAAACCCTTTCCCGACCGTCCTTCTAGATTCTACTTCACTTCAAAAAGGTGAATCGTATAAAGATATGGATTATAAATTGTAAGCTCCCATCGTCTCGCTTTGGCCAGCAGCTCAAAAAATACACCTTCAAGTTTCGTATACATATCCTACGACCTCAACTGCAGACTCAAACGCAAGGGTGGCAGTCCCGCTGTGATTCCCATGGTCGTTGACGAGAGTGTCGATGACGACGACCTCCCCGAGCTCATACCTGTCGACGAGGATGATGACGACACTGAAAATACCTGCTCGCTTCGCAAAAGTTCATCCAGCGCTATACGCAGCAAACTGTGAGGACGGGGTTATATTAATTGTAGTACTAATCAGTAACTACGTTAATCAATAACTTTGCGCATTGCGTCGCTGCCTTCCACCTGCGCCACCGTCCCGGCATCCTTTTCCAGCTCCTCATCTAGCAAATCTATTGCGTCCATAGCGCTTGGTTTATAGGTCGGTGTGGGAACCAAGTTGGTGTTGTCCCACACCGGGAAGTGTTCGGGGCTGAAGACTTTAATCGACGGCTTCACGTCCACCGGTGAGCCGTAGGTTGTGAGCTTCTTATTGTGGCGTGGCTTGGTGAAGGAAGCAGTCATCTCCAGGCGTGTTTGGCGCTGTGCCACGCCCATCTGCTTTGTGGTGCAATGCAAGGAATTTGCCATGATCCAGTCGAGCTCTGCAGAGTGGTACGTGCCGCTAGAAATGTCAGTCGCACCGGAGACATGCAAGCATAGCTGGAATACGTACTGGATGGGCCACAGCCTCCGTGTCGCGTAATCCCATAGCTGCCCGGCCTCTGGATTCCTATATGACTGGTTATGTCCCCAGCGACATCGAAAACAACCATAAAAACACGAACGAGTGGTCGCACAGGATGGTTGGAGGGTCCCTGTCAGAGATTTGAGCCCACGCGCGCTCCGGGGTCTCTCCGTCGCTCCAGCCAGCCTCGCTGTATCCAAGATCCCTGGTAAGGAATAACTAAATAAGTATGTTCGCTCTCTCGAGTGCAGAGGGTGTCTACGCACATTGAAACATTCGATCCTTCCATCGTGATCGCCAGATCGTTCAGGTCGTCGACCGGGGGGGCCAGCAAAGCCTCGCACCACATCCACTCATCGAGAGGCGGTTGTTGATCCTCGGTGACATTTTGTTCAATGCTTCGATGCTTTGGACTGGCGTTATCGATGCTCACAGCAGAAGAAACTGTTGGTGGGGGGGGAGTATGAGAATGAGAGAGGGCATCTGTATCCAGATAAGTGCGGCCAGGGAATTGAACGGAATGAAATCATACCGCTCGCCTTGCGCTTCCAGCGGACGCGAGTTGCAGCCAGGGAGGGGGGGTCCATTCGATGCGGACAGAGACTGAGGGCAGGAGGGCAGGATCACTTGGTATTACATCCGGAACTATCACGCAAGAGTCCTAATCAAATTTCAAAGAAAAACAGGTACAATATCATGGCGCATGAGTCTTCTTCCGCTGGCTGTTGCGACGCACACGCATGGAGCTCGGAGTCGCCCATGCGTTGTGAAGATGGGCTAGCTCAAATGCCACCGCATGCTTCGGCGACGTGCACTGATCCGGGTAGAAGCGCCCTGTGCGCAATTGTTTCTCATGAGAGTCGGCGCCGGGGCAGTCGCAGTAGTCCAGCGAAACCTGGTGCGCCCCGTGAGCATTGAGGATGATGAAATCATTCTGTGCGAGGGGCGAGGGGCACAGATCCCCCGGCTTGTGCCCCAACCTGATGCGCATCCCGAGTGCCTGCAGCGAAGCGCCTGCGAGTCGCGCCCCTGTCCACATCTAGTCGAGGATTAATAAAATTTGTGGTTAGCCTGGGAAGACTCACCTCAATCCGATGCAGGGGTGTCTGCAGGTGCTGATGCAGCATGCATTTGCGGCACAGGAACTGCGCCCCAAAACAGTGAAGACAGCGGAAGGTAGGATTCCCATCATCGCAGTGCGCACATTTGCTGATGTCGATGTCTCTTGGCCTGGGGTCAGCCTCCAGCTGCCGAATCGTTTCGAAGATAAGATCCTATCTGAATTTAGCGCGACTGGGGGAATTCCTGGAGGTAGGGACTTACACGATATGCCGGGTCCATGGACGCGCAGGAACAGAACTGTTTCCTCTTTGGATACGAAGACCACACACGCCCAAACAAATCCCACTTCTGATCACCATGGCGCATTCGCCCCCCGTGCGCTCGCTCCCTGAAGACTCGCTCCACAGGAGTGTCTACACCCCGCTGTGGTTCTTCACGAATGAGGGGGTTTCGATAATAGCCTTTAACACTTCAATGAATTTACATTCTACCACCCCCTCAAAAGACCCGCGCGCCTCAGCTTCTCTCGGTTCTCCTTGCCTAGCTCGCGCAAACGCATCAATTCTGCAACACTTTCCTGCCTCAACCGCGCAAGATCTAGTTTCTCTTCTTCGGTCCTGGCCAGCGATTCAGGCAGAGGCTTCGCCGGCACGAGATTCTTTGTTAGCCAGCTCAACATCGCGGCGCTCGGCGGGTTTGTTGGTTTTCCTTCAACATATATAATTGCTTCTGCCCCATGTTGTGAGATGAACATGCACAATGAATCAAGCCCCGCTTTACCACGTTTAAATTCGCGCTCGAGTTCGTCGAGTTCCGCTTGCTCTGTTTGCGTCGCTGCGTCGGGCATGGTGGTGAATTTCAAGTTTACCCGAGCTCCTACGCGAGATCAAGATTGAGATGATCTCCCACCACGATGTCGGGTTGATAAAGTGTCAGATATTACCCCCTGAAATCGATGCATAGGAAGTGCTGGTGGTGTAATGGTAGCACACTCGGTCTGGGTTGTCCTTTAGTGCCCAAAATTTCATCGAGAGGTTGTCTGTTCAATTCGGATCCAGCACCTGATTTTTTTCCGGCCAGTCACACGCAATAGTTACAACAGAAACTAGGCACTATCTACACATTGTGGGCACCGAATAACTCTGCCCAATCTGCATCTGTCTCGATAACTAAGACGTTCTGAGTGTGATCGTGCTGCACATATAATATTTCCTTATCATTTATTCGGACTCCGCCGGATCAGTCCGAGATAAGATACACTTGAGCGTCTAGGTTACTGAGACTGATCTACATCGAGCTCGACTTGGAAAACAAGGGAGGAGGCTATTATTAGGAACCATGATGCAATTCGAAAAGGTTATCCGTACGGGTCGCTGATTAGAATTATCCATCTCCAGCGCGAGCCCCATCAAACCTCTACATCTTGAGTCTCGACCCGCCGCTTACGCTCCTGAAACCAGCTGCATCGGGACAAAAAGTAGTTGCAACAAAAATCAGGCACTATCTACACATTGCAGGCGCCGAATACCTCCGCCCGATCTGCATCAAGCTCATCAACTTTTGAAAACAAGTCCAGCGCCCACCTCCAGCGCGATCCCGGAGCTCCATCAAACCTCTCCTTCGCCTCGCGCCCGCCTACTTGCGCTAGCAAAGCCTTTGCCGACTGAAATCCATACGCTACCCATCGAAACAACCCCCCAGCCGCGTATTGAGTGAACGAGTGCCGTGTTTCACCGGGTCGAATTGGGGTGTTGCCATGGCGCACGAAGCCGGAGGGGATGAACATTGAAGCCCCTGATGGGAATTCAATCACAACACGTTTTTCGCCGAGGTCCAGGTGGATGTGGCCACCCTCCGTGTGGTCGAAGTCCCCACCACATGTGATACCACACAGCCCGTGGCTGAGGTTTAGATGGTCGAGGTGGTCGCAAGTGACAGCGCCGGGTCCGCAGTTGAAGGTCACGGCGGGAAAGATAGAATTATCGAAAATATGGACAAGGCCGGGGTGTTTTTCGAACAGCGCTTTCAGGATGGTACAGTAGTATCGGTAGAGTTTAGGTGCATACATAGCGAAACCACCTAGGACGTGAATTATGTGGGGCGTTGAGGTTCCAGGACGAACATGCTTACTTGATTGAAATCCTGCGAGACGGCGAAGGCTCTTGTTCCGCAGAAGGTCAAGGATGAGGCGGCGGGCAAACCGTGTGTTGGCTAAGTTCCCAGGGCGCTGCGGATGGCGTAAGTTGGGTCAATCGCAACAGGGGGTGAGGACGTACGCGCTGGCCTCCACCGAACGAGACACCGGTGGTGAGCGCGAAGTACCTGCCACGGCGATGGGAGGCCTCAGCCCACCATGCACCATGGCGTCGAGCCCTCTTGCGGGCACGTGCGAGTGCCTTGAACGCGTCCTTGACGACATCAGACCATTCTGGGTCCTCGGGTCTTCCCAAGAGAATGGCGATAATGCGCCCTTCCCTGTCCACAATAAGCTTAGGATCTCTAAGAGGGAGAGCTTCGTTAGCAAGCAGGGGGTATGGAGGAGACGACACAAACCTGCCATTCCACTTGATGAGCTCAGCGTCCATCGCCTGCAGCTCGGGGAGCGTGAACATGCGGGGAGGTGCCTTTTTCGAGCGACGCCCAAGCCACGCCCCACCGCTGGAAGCAGATGCAGTGGCGGCGTCGAGGTCCACCCTATGCGCTGGCTGCTCGCGATGCTGCTGAGAATACCGGGGGTCTGGCTTGCGCTCGTAGGGTGTACGCGGGGGGGCAGCATTGCGTTTCTGTTCGCGTTTTCGCTGGCGACGTGCTGCAGCGCAGATCTTTTTGCGCTCATACTCGATCTTGACCGGGCCAGCGGATATTGAGGGCTCAATGGTAGGAGGGGGTGTGGTGGGACGAGAGGGCGCCGGTGATGACTGTGGGGACGTTGAAGCGCTTGAGACAGGAGATGGCTCCACTGAGTAAAGCTCAGCGGCATCCTCCCAGTCGGAGCTGTTGTCGCCATCGGGGAGACCTGCGTCCAGATTGGCGGTGTGCGTGTCGCTTGCAGTAAGTGATTCTTGTATAAGTGAGTCAATGGAGACGTTGGTGTAGATGACCTCAAAGTCGCATGTCATGGGTGTCATGCCGTGCAGCTCGTAGGGCGAGAACTGCGCGCCGCTACGCGTCCGACGCGCCATGGGAGCGCACGGACGCGTGGCGAAGCTCCCTGTGTCTGATGTTAGCATGTCTATGGCAGGAATGGATGTGCCACTCGTCTCCGCCGCATGCCCCAGTAAGCATGGCAGCAATGCCACCATAGGGCACTGCGGTAAGACCCAGCGTACAGCGCTGCCGCCATGTTTGCTGGGGTCTACGGCGGAGACGAGTGGCAGAGGGTAGGTAGGCTTACCTTGGAACGGGGTGATGGTACGAGACAAAGGGAAATATTGGACGACATAATCGTGGTGATGGAGGGGGTAGTGCGGAGGGTGACAGCGTCACACATCCACATCGGGGCGAGCCATCAACACAAGAGTTCATGTTATACGGCGGCAGATTCCCCTCGCCAGCCCGTGGAATTTTCAAGGAATAATTATAGACTGTTTGCATACCATTTAAACCAAAAAAGTCGGAAAAACAGGGGGGTCAAATATCAAGAACATCAAGAGTTGGACGCTACAGATCCACTTTGAATTTACTTACGAGTGAAATGGAACATTTAACATGCGGAACACCTGTCCCAAGAGTTAAGGTAAGTTTAGAAGTGATTCTGAAATATCGGGGCCCGCACTTCTCGTTAGGATTGAACTGGAATGTAGAGGTTGTTGCGATGGAATGGAACGGAGAATGGAAAGACTGCCTCGGTAGATCATCATATACAGTCCAGAACAAAATTCAGAACGTCGAAAGAGTGGAAACCAAGGGGGTCAAATATCAAGAACAAACTAAGTGGTTAATAGATGTGTGTGAGTGACCCCGGGCTTGCGAACAACAGAACGATGCAGTACACCGAGACCACCCAATTATAAAAATATGTGGGTCGGAGGGGTCCAGGTGGCGAGGGAGAGCAGAATTTTGGAAAGCGGTCGGAGGGGTGATCAGAGTGGGCACGCAAACACAGTACATCAAACATCTGTTTCCTCTTAACCACCATGTCGAAACGCAAGCGACTACCGAAACCTAAGCTCGACCCATCTGCAAGATACAAGCCTCAGTTAGTCCCTTTCATGATCTTCAGAGTTCAGAAATAAACATTGTACCGTGCAGACTTTCAGCAGAAGAGAAGGCGTCCAGGCATCGGCAAGCAGTCAGGGAGTCGTATGCAAGGTGCATGGCTCCATCATCCCAAGCTTGATACTAGCTACTCAGTACAAGTTCAGGAAGCCCGAGGTGCGCGAGCGTCGCCGTATTGAGATGGCAGAAAAGCGGTATGTAGTACACACTGGCTATGGGCTACTAATATTCTAGGACTCGCCAGCGCCGCAATTAAAGCGAATAGACGTCGCTGGGATAAGCCCAAGCCAACACATGTAGTGCAAGAAGACCCGACCACCAATTTCGATTGCCAGGGCGAGGAATCCGACCTACCAAATCGTGGTGGGTCAACTTCGGCGGAGGGGGAGGTTTTGTTGGCGCGGTCTGATTGCGAGGATATTCGGGGAGAGCGTGTAACACCGCTCTCCGATGGATCGGTTGCGAGGGCCCGCACATCCTCTCAGGTGGGAAGGACAGGTGCCGATGTGTTGGAGGAGAAAGAGCGTGCACGCGAGTCTCACGATGGTGCTGTCAATTCCCCAACGTCGGCAGAGCGTGTTGCAATCGAGGCACTCACTGCATTGGGGAAGCCGCCCGGAGTACCGTCCATTGACTCAGTGCTGGAGAAAGCGCTGCAGCTCAGCTCGTATGTCACTACAGGCTACCACAGATGATGTGCTGAACTTTTTTGCAGGATTTCTAGTACGCCGCCACCCGAGCGCTTTGCACTCAGCGCGACAGAAGGGAGGCGAGTCAAGCAATTCACTTCAAGATGTCGTGCTAATTTTTCGTCAAATACAGGAGTCCTGATACCATCCAACCCATGCACCTTGCGCCGTCTGCGACGGTGAGCAGACGAGTGCGAGACAAGACAGCGGATGTGGCCGCACTGAATTACGGTCCGTTGACCAAGCCAACTCGCTTTGACCGTGAGTTCTGGGTTCGGTCAGAGGGTTGCGGATTTTCACGGGGGAGTCTAACTGAGGGCGGCCGCGAGGAGCTGCTGGAGTGGTCGAGGCGGACTTGGCAGCATGGCAACGATGGGGAATTCCTGTGTGACTGTCAGATGTGCGCCACGCCGGCGTCCGCTTGAACACATGCTGTACCTACCTTGTGTTGATCCAACGTAACCGCTTCTACCGAAATCAGTATTTGATTCGCGTTCTGAGATGATATGCCTGGGGAATGGAGCCCGATAGGTGAGGGGGGACGAAAATGTATTCAGGTAGTAACTAGCAACTAATAATGGCGCCGTAGATACAGCGCTAAAAACCCTCCCTATCCGTAGTTTCGAGGTCGGCCTGGCTGAACAAGTAAATGTATCAGTGACAGGAGACAATAAGAAATGAGATTCACATACTAGCGAGCTCCCGCAGTGCCGGGCGCGTAGTACGGTGCGCGGGGCACAACAAAAGACGCCAGATTTGAGGGGCCAGCGACAGGCTTGGTGGGGACGATGATCTCCGTTGCAGGAACCCACTTTTCAACGAGGTTCTCACCGTACCGAAGACGGTAGTAGGCAAGCGCCTCCACGCGGCTGCTCTTCTTGAGGCGTTTGCCGGCAGGAACCCCGAGGACCTGGTAGTCAGAATCACGGCTGACAGAGATAATAAATAATGTGAGGGGACAGCAGGGAAGGAGACATACAGACTGGTGTAGATGCCAGGCTCCCGCCCAATGGTGACAACATGGTACACCAGATCGTCACCGGGTCCGGGCGGATGGGCGGCGTCAACTTCATCAGGTGTGCGCGCGATGCCTTGAACCCAGGTCGGGACAGGTGCTAAGTGGCAATGAGCACAAAATTATCGGGGGACGGAATAATACATACGGATGGCGGCTGCAACGGCTGCCGCCACGGCGGCATCCACGATAGTTGGGAGGCTGGCTAAGAGTAGATGAGAAAGGGAGCGAAGGTGGAAGAGGGTCAGACGAACTGTGGACCTCCAGGCACTCCTGGGCGAGGGCGAGCGACATCTTGGACAGCGCAGCAACTCGGGCAACTAGCGCCTCCAGCGCTGCTTGGGGGTTGGAGGCACTAGTTGCCTCTGCTGGCAGAGAGATGTCGGCGGTCATGGCGTGGAGCTGGCAGGATGGGGGACGAAACGATGGTGTGATTGATAAGGGTTGTGCTGCGGGTTTATTAGCCAGATAGGATCCAGATAGGATATAGATGGATCCGGAGGCGGACCTCACCTGATGGAAGCAGATGATGAGTCGTGATATCGGGCGCCGTTTGAAAAGACGGATTGGGTCATCCAGAAACGTTTCGCTTGGTTTCCGAATTTGGCGTGCAAAGTGGACTGAAATAGACGAAAAATCAGAGGCTAAAGAGAAATAAGTTGCGGATGTAGGTATATGTGGTTGTTTAAACTGACCAAAGACCATTGTTGCAGCGAGGTTGTGGGCGAAATTCCCTGAAACGCGTGGTGATTCTCCATTTCGCGGAGATCTGGGCTGTTATATCATAGTGCTTGTTCGCTTTCAAGCCTAAAAAAAAAACACCCCCCCTGCACACGAAATGCCGCCTCCTACCTGGCACAATGCGGACCAACGCGCTTTCTTTGCCCTGCACATGCCCCACTTCATAGCTCGCCAGGCGCAAGCCAAACTGTACAAGTTCTGGGGGCCGATGTACGAATCCTGGTTCCAGCAGTACCCCGAGCAAGGCCCTCTCGGTTTCCCACTGCCGAGCGAGCAAGGTGATTCGCCATTCCTCACACCGGTGCAAATGGAAGAGCTGGGGAACGCTATCATCCTTAGGAAGAAGGTCAGTCGCGTGTTTCGGTGTTTGGGTCGCGTCAGAAAGCTCATAGTCAGCATAGAAAATCGAGAACTACTTCCGCAACAATTGCAAGAAGCTGCCGACTATTGTTGCCAAGCACCGCAAGTCGGAGCTCGGACTTGCTTTCGCACTGTTTCACGCAAAGCCACCGCGCCAGCGCCTCCACAAGGCGGAGGAGATCTTCCAGATGCGCAACAACAGCCGCATTCGTGAGGAGTGTACCCGCAAGGGACACGATTCGATCACGGAGGAGGCTATGTCGCAGGTCGTCCCGGACTGGGTGGATGAGTCCGACGAGGAGCAGGTTTCGCGTGTCAAGGCGGCCGCCGCTGCGAGGCTGCGTCTGCGTACGCGCGTTGTGAAGGCGTTGTTTGCAGAGGCGTCCGAGGAGGAGCTGCAAGCCATCGCCGACGTGATGGAGCGGGAGAAAGCGGGCGACATGGTCGATGTTACTGAGGGCGAGAATGGGGCATACCGTACGCCCGCGGAATATCAGGCGTAGGTATACTCAATCGTCAATAATCGTATTTGACCAACCTTTATTTTTCTGGCATAGATCCATTGATGAGTCTTGGGATGTTATGAAGCGTGTCCATCGGATTCTAATGGAGATGACCGGCTGGTATGGCTTCAGTATGTGGGGTGGGCCAAACCCAGAGATTGCGGGCGAGTTGAGCATGAAGTGGTGAGTGTCCCGATTTGGACGTGTGACGCGATGTGACTTAGCGCGTTTCCAGTGTCGCCTCTGGGGAGTCTCTCGCCGGCAACGACTTCATCTCATCTGTCGTAGATTTTGACCAAGTGATCTCGGGCCCCTTTCGTGACTGGGTCTCCCGATGCTTTCGTGAGTACATATCACTCCTGATCTGCCCGGTTAGCTGACGAGAGTATTTTCATAGCCCCCGGGGTTCGTCTGGAACGCGCATCTGAAGCTATAACAGGGCTCACCTCTGGAGGAGGTACCACGATGGTACCCGTTGAACCCAGCGTGCCTGCTCCTGAGAAGACGACAGTGAAGCCAAAGCGGATGACAAAGCCAAAGAAAACCGCTCCCAGTCCTCCTCTCGCCCCTTCTCCACCAACACCCATTGTACCCCCAACTGCAGCCACTTCCCCGACTCCCGCTGCTGCTCAACTACAGCTAGCTTCAGCCCCCTCCTCCCCGACCAATGCGCTGGACTCGCAGTCTTCGTTATCGAGCAGCCTCATTTGCTTCGATGACGACGATGTCTGTATGAGCATGGGAACCGGGTTCAGCGAAGGCGAAGACTTCGAGGAGCTGTTCGACACGATGTATGGGATGCCACCCTTGCCCCTGTCGTACGCAAGCCGTGATTCCCCAATGACAGAGGATTGGCCGACGCTAACCACGCCTTTGAGCCCCAGCACATCGTCTCAATCGCTCGTGGGAGGGCAATCCTCAACCTCCGAAGGTTCTGCGTACCCCATGACGCCGCCCGCTCGCCTCGTTCCACGTCCAGTTTCACGCCCATCGTTTCGTCCGACAACAAGCGAGCCCCCTCCTCCCTCGCACCCGACCTTCAGCTTCACCTCCGCCCCAAACATGCTTCGTCCCACATTCGACCCCCGACACTCGTCCCACTCACAGCTCGCCTTGGGCGCCGGCGCCGTCAAGAATGGTGCCCCGACCATCGCAAGACTTTTCAATGACTTCCACGCGCACAGCAACAGCAGCCCGACGCGCGATCCCACCATTCAGCATCTGCTCACCGCGCCGAGAGAGCCTTTTCTCCCACGCGCGAATCATCCTCCTTTTTCTTTCCCATTGTTTATGCCCAGCACGCAAACACCGCCGGCAACCTCTACTCCCCCACGTCTGCTGCAGCACCTCCCCACCTTCCCCTCCTCCGCACCCCTCCGCACCCTTTCTCCTGCGCTGCCGCCGCTGCCCAGTTTGACACCCACACCATCGACGTCTCTGGGGTTGCCCGACTCTACCCTCGCACTACCACCCGCTCCACCCCGCACCTTCCCTCGTTCGCGGCCCATGGCAAATCCTCCCAAGTCGAAAACTGCGCCAAAGGCAAAAACTGTGCCCAAGGCGAAGGTGGCGGCAAAGATGGCGGCGAAGAAAAAAGGGAAGGGGAGGGCAGTGGCAGCAGCTGGGGACGACGGCAATGAAGATGACACTTCAGATGCAGATACGACGCCAGTGGCTCCCCTGGTTGATACGAGCAACATCGGGACGAGTGGCGGGGCTGTGCCAGTCCCTTCCTATTCTATAACTAACAACAATAGGGGGAGCGCTAGACGGGCGCATCTCGAGGCCGAGGCGGCGGCAGCGGCCAGTCCTGGGCGTGTTCGTCGCAAGGCGGAGGCTGCCGCAAACCCCCACGAAATTATCTTCGAGCACGTACGTCCACCAGTGGTTGTCCCAGCGCCGCGTGCTCCCTCAGGCCGCGCCCGCAAGGCGCCTGCGCAGCACGATGGCCAGATATTCAAACTCAAGCCAAAATTGACGCGGGCGGAGACACGGGCAGCGCAGAATGCCGGGACCGAGAACGCTTTGCTCGCGAGGTCCGCGGCCACGAAGGCGAAGGGTGCCACAAAGTGAGTTGTCTGATTTTTTGAGAGTCCCGATTCGACTGACGAACAACCTCCCATCTCAGGCGGAAGACGACTCGTTAAAAAATCGATCCAAGTGGCGCGCCTTTTTTTAAAAAGTATCTAATCATTATACAAGTATGCAAGTATGGTAGAATTATGAATATGAAGTATGATCAATGACTTTGGTATAAGACATGAAAAGCGATTGAATAGCGGACTTGGACAGAATGCAAGTAATTTTAGAAAAAACTTTGAGGAAAAAGACACACTCTGCGGGGATCGAACCAAATACCCCTATAAAACTAACATAAGTAAGGAATATGCAGGGTAACCACTCGGCAAAACCGGTATTATGGGTAGGGGAAATAACATGGATCGGACAAGCAGGGGGACATCCTACATTGAGAAAAAAAAATACAAGTCGAAGTACTGAATACTTCGGTCAAAGAACTTGAGGGACAGGGAGTGAGTAAATTATTGGTGTAGGGAGTGGTTTACATATTGGCGCTGTGAGAAATTTGGTTTGGTCACACTCGCAGCATCGCAGCGCGTGCGCTGGGCACGGCCGGTATAAGGGGTGCAGGTGTGATCCTGGCAGGGGGAGGGTAACACTGGGCGTGCTGCACACTGTGTGCAAAGTCGCAGGCACAGGCGCAGGCGCAGGTGTTCGGGGGTGGGCGGCGGGTGGCAAGTAGGGAGCGGCAGGCAGGAGCGGTGGGAGACGGCACAATGTAGACCGGAGAGATAGGGTAACAGAGAGAGAGGGTGATAGCTAGATGTGCATGCAGGGGATAATTTCAGGTGGCGCGCTGCGGGCGGCAGGCGGCAGGCAATCCAGATCGAAGAGGCAGAGTCGCACAGAGGGGCCCCGACGGCTGGATATACAGCGCTCGATAGCCCGTGACGACAGCGGAGGCGGAGCGAGCAGCGCGGGCGGGTGGGGCAGCGCGGGCAGGGCGGGGCAGCGCGGGCGGGCAGGGAGTGCGGGAGTGGTTATAGCACGCTGCGGAGGCCACAGGGTGCTGGCTCTTGATGACAGCAAGCAGGGTTCATTGGGTGGGTATACTCCAGGGTGGGGGGCTAGCAGGAGCAGCAGGAGCCGGGGGTGAGCTAGAAAGGCGGCGGATTGGGCGCTATTGCCGCGGGATTGGTGGAGTGCGGAGGGGCCCAGGAATGGTGGCAGTCGCTGGGTACAAGCGGGGAGAGAGTACAGCACAAAAAAACAGAAGGAGCGAGGGGCAGGGCCAGCAGTGGCGGAGCGGGAAGGAGAAGGGAGGAAGGGATGCACAAGTAACAGCGGCAAACAACAGCTGTTTTGGGTTCCATTTGATGCGACATCATTTTGCGCTTTTCACGCACGGACCAGCGGCGCAAGTGACAGCGCCCCCCAACAGGCGGGGGGCCCGCCCGTGCGGAGGCACCCAAAAAGGGACTGCCCACAGGTGATATATCACCGCACATGGGCAACTGTAGATGTTGATATATCACCGCAGTTGGGGCACTGCCCACCACCTGATATATCAAAACCCCACCTACGCCTGTTTTCTGAAATCCGAAGCCTGAGGAAAGCCGTCGAGAGGTCTTCCTCACTCGAAATAAAATATACTGAGAGTTTTATGTCCCTTAGTTACGGCTCCAAAGCTCCCCAGAAAAGTTCTGAGGTCAAATGTGCCGATAAGAACAGCCAGTACAGCAAAAACCCGTCGAAGTGTGGTTCGCTGTGAATAAGCTGGAATAAACTTGGAAAGAAAATGGGAGAAGTGGGACCAGGGATTCCTAGAGTGACCCAAAGGGCTAGCACACACCAGGCTGATTTTCTGTGGTGCGAGGGAGAACAACATGAATTTTATGGCAGATTTCAGAAAGTTGTGGCTATGCTGCTGACAGGTGTTAGTGGAGAGGTTCATCCCCAATTTGAGTCACAAATCTCGTCACATCACACGCTATGTCATATAGTTTTGTAAGCCATTTTTCTGTATCCGCTTAAAAACCCATTACTGAGACTGATGAACCTCGTAACTGCGGTTGGGTAGAAGACTGGTAAATAGAGAGCTTGCGCAGAAGCCATTGGAGCCATT
>JARGYA010001076.1:0-24414 GCA_029204335.1 Mycena vulgaris | reverse complement strand
GAACTGTCGAGGGCATAAGGCTCCAAATGTTCCGTTTATAAATGTTTATACGCGGTTTAAACCGTTTCTGTTTCCGTTTAATTTGCCCGGGGTTCAAACAGTTTATAAACACGTTTTACTTGTTTTGAACGGTTACATTATTCATACCATCTCAGGGGTGCTTACCCTCGAATATTGTAAACTTCCGTATTTGGTCCAGTTTTCGAAGTTCACGTTCGATTTTTCCACACCCACTGGGGCATTCGAGGTAAAAAAAAAGAAAACCTAAGAATGTTGGGCACAAGGAAATCAAGCAAAGAGCCTCAACCAATATGATTCCTATGCAGTCAATGGAAAGAGGAATAAGCTACTAGAGTACTTAAGCGACTGAAGGACAGTATATCAGTAGACTGCATGAATAGAACAATCCCATCCTTACCTTCGCAGAGATAGGACACCAGGGCGTTGTCATAGAATGTATTTGAAAAATCCGCGATACCAGTGTCCGTGGCGACAATGAACCCGCCCCCCGTATCGCACGCTTGCCGGCTACAATTGGAATCTCAGAACTACTCCTCGAAAATATCGATCTTGAACGCGGGAGACACACTCACGCGTAGAATACACAGAACAGCCCCGCGGAGATCCTGACGGAGGTAATCTCCTTGATGAGATCCGTGGGCAAGCTCGTGCACGGGCTGGTGAGACCGGTAACAGCAAGTGTTGAACAATCCCCGCTGAGTTGAAAGCCGGTGCATCCCGTTCCAACAGCCAAGGCCTCAGGATGAATCGATAATTCGCTACGAATGCCCTATGATTTTCAGGTGAGACCCTGAATCTGGAGTGGGTACTACTCACTACAGTCTCCGATGCCTCCGCGCCAGTCGGCTTGGCGGTAGCCGCTATGATTGCGAGAGGGACGTAGGCCAAGAGCTTGGTGGAGAGGTACATGTTCTTTACAATGTCAAGTTACTTGCTATTGCGATGAGAAGATTTGCCAAACCACGTCTCCTTTATACCACGGTCAGCACATGACGAGTTCCATGGAGATCATGGAGACAGAGTGCACTTGACGGTGACAGGCAAAGGCACAGGTACAGATATCAGCAAGAACCATCAGGATACCGCCAAGGCGAACGTACTCTGGCACGACACCGCGGTCATGATTCAGCCTCTGCAGAATCTTGTTCGAGACTGCCACTTGGCCATTGACCTGCACGCACACAAAAAAAAACGACCCCTGAACAAAAACAAAAGCTTTATCACGAGCAGAGCATGCGCGTCGTCGTGGATGGTCCGGTCAGCTATCACTGCCCAGTCACCTCAAAGCTCATGTGTCAAAGTTGGCAGAATGTTGTGCAGTGTCAAAGTTCAAGGACTTCTCGCATTGAGTTTGGACACCCCCGCGCTCGTCGGTTCTTCACCGTGTTGACCGGGTGAGCGCGTGGTGTGTACCAAGACGACTTGGCGCCTGTATCAACTCGACAACAAAGTAAAGCACCTGGGCGAGGAGAAATTACGACCGCGGGACACAACTGGCTTGATCGCGCCTTGGTTATCATTGATTTTGTTAGATCACACTACCTCATGTAGTTGGGGCCCACCCCCCCCTACCCATATGATCCAACCCCCCCCCCCCCCCCGCGGGTGGCAGTTTACCGATCGCTCTAGGCCAAAAAACCACTTAAAACAAAACAAAAAAGCGATTTGGCGGTGTTCATTGGGACTTTTCATGATTCTCTCCTATTTCGTGATTCCCTGTTTTGGGCCAAAAAGCTCCTTAAAACCAAAATCGGAATCAGGGCCCTGATTCTCGGATGAGGTAGATAGCTCAAAAACAAAATTTTAAGACTCGTAATTCTCAACCACGCCTCTTTTCTTATGCATAGAACGACTTGCTCCCGAACCCCAGATGGTTTTGATCAATCCCCCGGATAGTAGACACAGTGGTGCCTCCATGTACGCATCTGAGTCGATTATAATGTAAATGGTACAATGCAATCGATGTATCAAAAAGCGTAATATAAAAACTATCACGCCTTCGCACAACTCCTGCCGGATTTAGCGCACTCTGCGAACGTCCGATTACCCGGATCTCCGGTCAGAATCCTTCGGAAGTAGGTGCGTTCGACTCGCACTGACAATCCGCAGCGGACCAAGGACCGGCTTTTTTGATGTAATTATGTAATGAGATTTCTTCCGAAGAATTGTGGTTTCTATTAGAACAGCTGTAACACAATGAATACTGGGCCAATTGACTTGGTTCTCGGATGTGTTATGTATCGGAGCTAGTACCAGGGGACTATCAGGTTTACAGATATAAAACCACCCAAATCTGCATAGTAGGCTCTACTTATGTTAGTATGCAAATATGGTCTTTGGTAAAGTGAGTGCCAAATCACGATGAGTTGGGATAACACCCAAAAGAAATACACCATCCCCTGGCACTATCTTTGTTGAACGCACCTACTTCCGAGGGATTCTGACCAGATTTGAGGTCGTAGTGAGTGTTCTAAGAAAAATGTTGTTAAAAAAAACGCTCCGCGCCTTATGTTCCGCAAACGGCTGTAAGGGCGCCTTCGCCTGGATGGGCGGCGTCCCATGTCATGCGGAAATCTGGGCACGCACGGGAAGGCCGCATTGCCGGGTGCTGTCACTTGAGGCGTGGATCGGAACCATCAAGCTGGTGAGCGCGGACCTTAAAAAGCTTCCGACGGACAGACATAATTTTATAAAGAGGAAGAAAGACAGAATACTGCATAACTGGCCAAAACAGTCTCGCGAAAAGCAGACGACATAGCCACAATTCCGTGTAAACGTAGGGAAAGAGTATTATACATGTTTATCGACTATTCGGGCAGCGCACATCTGTCCGCCGAATAGTCTGCACCAGGTTTAACGCTGACACTGAGGCAAATAAAAAGAGACTCACTGAAGTCGTTGCCCCACCATTGCGGGAACAAGTGCGCGTTGCCGACAGCACCACTAAGCATAATGTGAGAGGAGATTCGAGGGACATGAGAGGTTAAGGTGACTTACAACACGGCCAAGTTGAGGATGAAAGAAATGACCTGGGTTCCGCCGTCAAGCGCGCCGGCGACGATGTAATTGTCTGGTGCCGTAGGTCAGCGATCATCGAAGATTCGGCAGGCAAGAAGACGTGCACTTGGTGAACCAGCGGGGGTACTTCACGCGAAGGAAGAACTGCGAGAAGATCCCGATGGCCGTGGCGGTGTTCACGGAGGTGTTGATCCCGACAGAGAGATAGCACGCGTACCTGGCAGGTATGGATGTCAGAAGGAAATAGCGGCCAATAGACGGCGGACTCACTGAGTGATGATGCCGGTGTTGAAGTTGCGGAAGATTTGGTTCTTCGGCTTATACTTGCGGTGGAGGAAGTAGCCAGGGAGTGGAAGGAGGCAGCCGAGACCGAGAGCGGCGGGCACCCACTGGTACGTAGAACCTGCGCGGAACATTTCCTTGCCGAGCGCACCCCACGCTGTGAGACGTTAGTTCGTGTGCATGACCTTACGAAGGGCCTGCGCACCGATGGCATTCGAGTTGTAGCTCTGCGCATTCTGGCCAGACCAGAGACGTGTGCCGGCGACGGAGAGAAGAGCGGGGCGCTGCTTGGAGATGACAGACAACCTGCGAGTGTAGTTGTATGATATGAGCGATCGCCACGAACCCCAATTCGTACAAACGCACTGTCACGCACATGATGATGTAGTTGAGGAGCGCGCCGACGATGCAGCCCATAATCTGGACCAGGAAATTGACTTTGGGGGGAATCTTGAGGTACTGCCCAAGCTTGAGATCCGAAAGGAGGTTGATGCCCTGGACCGTGGGCTGTCCGCCGTAGAGCGCGCCGTACCTAGGGAAAATAAGCGGACGGCGGAGGTGCAGTGGAGGGCTAAAGGATGCACATGCTGGCCACGGGATCGCCGGGCGCCATGTAGCTGACGATAACCTGGTAGAAACCGTTGAGCCCTCCGGCGAAATCGGAAAACCCCTGCGGAATGTGTCAGTGCGAGCTCGCGGAGGCGACGGACGCCATACGAGGATCGCTGAGGTCGTCGAGTAGATGGCGGTGAAGAATAGCGAGAGCGCGAGGATCTATGGCGACAAGTAAGGTTGGATATCGACGAGGAATGAAATAGGAACAGGCTTACGATGATGGACTGCCACCACGTGAAGTGCGAGTGGCCAGTGTAATCCGTCGCCTGTGCCATCGCGAACGCGACAACCAAGAGCGACACGAACCACCAACGCGGGACGCGTTCGTATCTCTTCATTTCTGGCACTCGTGTTACAACGTGACATGGATATGGGCTGAAGGAAATACGTACTCTCAAAGTGCTCATCGTGCACGACGTGCTTGTACTTGCTCCACGGGTTCATGCCCATGATGAACGGCTTGATCTCGGGCCAGTAGAACCTGGGTCAAAATGGTTCGGATTGGCATGAACCGCAAGGGGAGTCTATGACTCACAGGAAGACGTGGACGGTCGTCGCGCCCATAGCGAGATTCTGGGTGATGAGTCCCAGGGCGTTGGTTGCAGAAAAGAAGGCCGGCTGCGCGGGTACGGTCAGTAGGTGGAGGCGATGACAGATAGAGTAAAGCATACCCCAACTTGCTCGTATTTGACGGGGTCGAATTTGCCGTCGGTTAGGATGAGCGACTGGTTGTACGGGGACCCGGTGGCGTTGAACAGATCCTGTGCTGCATGGAAAGTTCAGGATGTATAACGACTGGGAGAAGAGGGACGGACACATGAAGGGGAATGTCTTGCCGTGCCAAATGTTTCCGTAGTAGACGGAGGCCATGAGGATGTACGTGAACAGGATACCGATGTTGATGTTGATCTGTGTCCACAGCGGGGTATACAAGTTGCCGGAGCCTGCCGCAGGTGTCAGCTAAATTCGTACAGACGAACCATTGGACGAACCGATCAAATTCCAATCAAAGCAAAAGCTAGAAGCTAGGCAACGAGGAGTCAGATGGAAAGAGAGTCTGGAGCGAGAGTAGACTGCGTACCCCCATGCCCTCGTTGTTGCTTGCACCACCGAAGATATTCCGAATGACGGGGGAAGTGTGGTCGATCTGAGGATGATGTTAGAAGCGAATGTCCGCGATCCAAGAGAAAACTCGCCATGCAGAAGATCGACACACCAGTGAGCATGGGGAAGATCCACTGGGGAAAAATCTCCCAGCAGAAGATGCCGGTAAACACCGCCCAGAAGAGTTTCGTCCGCTTGGAGCCGAGGCCACCGTCGAAGTGAAGCGCCTGGAACATGTTGGCGGGCACGATGGTGCCGGGCCAGAATGTGACGGAGGGGTAGACGAGGGCCTCTTGGAGCATGCCAGCGAAGGCGTACCCGATGAGTTGCGAAGCGAGCAGGGTGAAAATTGCGATTCCGGCGTTCATGGTGTTGTTGCTGGCGTGAGGAGTCAAGGACTATCGGCATTCGCAGCAAGTGGGCGTACTAGAACAGTTCCTGCACGGAGATGACCTGGATCGCGGTGGCCGACCCCGCGGCCTAGGATAACGTCAGTTTTGATGGAAATAGAGACAGAGAGAGAGAATGCGCAATAACTCACCGTGCTGGACATAATAATGATGCAGCCATGCTCCTTTATGTTGAAAGGACCTGGGTTAAGCCGTTTGAGCGGGCCCCAACGCGGGATGATCTTCTCCATGGCCTTGCCCTGGAAATCGTAGGCATCAGTGAAGTTAATCGGAAAATGGAGCCGAGGACCTACACCAAAGAAGGTCATGATGAGGAGGAAACCTTGGGACACGCTGAGCGTCTGGGGCTTGAAGTAGTACAGTTGTGCCAGGACAGCGCTGGAAGAAAACTGAGATGGAAGAGACCGAATCAGGAGGACAATGCGCACCCAAAGGCCGAGAATCCAGACCGAGGAAGAACATCCGGAACGTCAGGATGGGGAGATCGACGTCGTCCCTGCGAGAATATAAGCCGCCGCTGCAGGAGATATGGGGATGGAATATACCGAGTGCTCAGGACCTTGACAGCGACGTCGTGGGAGGTCCCGAACCTTGTACTCGGCGTCGGTCGCCTCACCGCTGGCAAGACGGGGCCTCTCCAAGGCCTCTGTCTCTGCCAGCTGTGCCTCATCGTCGATCTCCGACAACAACCTCGACAGACCTGTCTTTCGATTCTTTGAAGTCGCTGCCAGCCGCCTCGACGTCGGCGAGCTTCTCCGACCTCGACGTAGGTGAGCGACACAGGGTCCGGGACTGGCTCGCTCATGACGGGGAGGGATAAGAATGAGGGCGATTGGCAGGCCTATATGTATCCGAGATGTTAATAAAGAACGTCGTGTGATAACACCTAGTATTTTGGGAGAGATAAGCCACATGCTGCAGGACACCACTAGGGACACCACCTTTGGTGTAGGTACTGTCGGAGCACGTCATCCCTGGATCCCTAGGATCGGTTCTGATGTCTGGTGATAAAAATAAGCGCGGGGAAGAAGAAAGGCTATGCTCGCACACCATACAGGATAGCTGAGATCCCGATTCTGGAGAAGAATGCACTATTCAAAGTGATTGGGATCTGAGAACGAATACTTTTGAGTGGCGCGCAAGGTCTGAAGAGGAAGGAACTTGTACTATAATATCCTTGATGTGGAGAAGACGCAGGGGGGAGCCTGAGGACGGCGCATATGCGGCAAGAGGGGCTGGAGTCTACTAGTCTAGACTCTACTTTCGCGGGGACAACTTCAGAGATCATTGAAGGCGTCGGGTGCATCGACGACATCGACGTGGCCCGGGACAATGGCAGGAGACAAGGGGATCCAAAAATAAGGAAAAAAACAATACTTAATATACGAGGCATATGTCACAATGATCTCTACTACCCAGAACCCATCGTGAGATACGATCCCAGCCTGATAAAAATTCAGTTATGTGAATCCTGCGCGGGATGGGCTCACCATAGGAGCACCGTCTTGACGGATGAACGCGAGATTTGATGCGGCAAGGGCTTCATAGTGCGGCTGGGAGGACCGAGAGAAGCAGGTGACGGGCAGAGGGGTGCGCAGCTAGGGAAAAATACCGGGAGTGCGACGCGCAGGATAGGTGATGCCGTGGTAGGCAAAGGAGCGACTCGACGAGTCGAGAACAACGGGTGGACTGGGATTGACTAGCCGTGAACCGGGCGGGGGAAGGGGATGCATGGAATGCTACAATGGTATTAGGAAGATGCTATTCGAAGCGTAGCTTGGCGGGCAGTGAGGCGGGTCAAGTGTGGAGGATGGTGGGAGTGGAGAGATACGGCATTCGTGATGGCCACGGCACAGAGCGGACCGCGGCGGCACGCAGCGGCTAGCAACCGCGTCGTGCCGGCGTCGCGTCAGGAGCGAAAGCGGGGCACAAATTGCGCCGGCACGAGCGTCGTGAACCTCGGGAATGTCGGACTTGCGCCGCCGGAGCAAAGGGACGAAGCACGGTGCGTCAGAAATGGGTTTCGGGCATATCGGATTTGCTCCAGCGGCAGAGGACGGGGATGTCGGGAAGCGTCGGCCGGGCGTCGGGAATGCATAGGTTGCTCCGTCCGGAGCAAAGCACGAAGCGCGCTGATACTTGGGTGTCGGGGATCGTCGGCGATGCTCCATTCAAGAGCGCGGATGAACAAAAATAATATTGTGTATCACGTTGGTATCACGAGGAAGCATGACGAAGTTAGAACAAGATATGCCTGCGCTTCATTTCGGCGGCAGGCACAGGGGAGCAGGGATATTTCTGTGTGGGGAATTGCCTTAGGATCTTTCCAGGATGCGAAACCGACGAGCAGGCACTTGTTTTTGGACCGCTCTGTGACAGACCTGGGAGAGTTTTAGCGGGTAGCAGCAAAAAAAAACCATTTCGGAGGGTCTTAAATATGGGAATGGGAAAGTTGGTATGCTAGAGATTTTGAGGGATTAAATCTGCATTAGGAAGGAGTAGACATGCACCCTGTTAACGGCAGAAGTTCCGAAAAACGGGCATTATATACTGGAGGCGTACCTTGTGTATAATAGCTGTTTTTCGGCGGCAGGAATATATCTTGGGACGGCAGACGTACACGTGGAGAACTCAACAATGAGGTAGTTTTTGGCGGCACGGCTGAAATCTCGCGGATGAAGCCTAGGTGTGTTGGCTTCTGCGAACATCGTGAGTTTATATACTCCTTCTCGAGGTAGCGATATTACAAACACGGGGTGGACAGATCCGAACGTTTCGTCCAGAAACATCGGGAATGGAGAAGAATGAACGAACTACCACCTACCGCGTTCTCCGCCTTCTTCGTTTTCAGCAAAGCATGTAGTTTTCGTTGAGTAAATGATGCTGGTCAGATGTGGTATAGCAGACGCAAGATAGGGATAAACAGGAAGATAGAGATGTGAGAGACGATTCAAGTAGCCGAGGAAGAAGAAACTGTGCTTGTGAAAGGACATTAAACGGGACAGCGCTCATCTGTTCAGCACGGAAAGCTCCGGCGCTGGACTGGCTTGGATGGCTTAACATTTTGTTTGGCCTTCATAAACTATTGCTCCTAGACGGGAGAAGTCTTGCGCATGGAGTTGAGTTTTGAGGAACAGCCGAACCTACGTTAGCAGATAGCCTGGCCCTCGAAGCGTAGGTTGCCGCTGAATATAGTGAGTGCCTCGGTGCCTCTTGATGTTTTTCACGGACTTTCTGTGTTTGAATTATGCAAGGCAGGAAGGAGTGAGGACGCTGCGACAAGGCAGGGCGATGATGGGGAGAAGCAACGTGCAAGATCAGAGAGGCCACCCTTTTCAGCGCGGCTTGAGCGCTCCATCATGGGCCAGATCTTTGGAGCGACAGGTCATATAGCAGACTTCGCAAGTTAAAATGGGTTTGAGGCTGGGGTCTGAAAATAAGTATGAGAAAATCACATCCCAAAGGAGCAGGCTCGGAACCAAATACGAGGTATGCTTACAGCTGCTTGCGGAACTTAGGGCGCGGCCGATTTTCATCAAATTTTGATGTTTTCACGAGAACCGCTGTTACGGGCTCAATTCTCTTCCGATTCCTTGAAAGTAGGATCATTCGATTGGTATTTCCATTTCGGGAGGGCTCTGCACTCCGGAATCAGAGGGGAGCGTGATAATTGCCTTTTTCGGCAAAATTCAAGGCTTCCACGCAGAACCGCTCTAAGTGATAGATGCACTTGTTCAATTGACCTGATTTTTGGGAATTTGCTGCACGATCGAAACAACGAGAAAGAGCTTTTTGAGGTCCCAAAACAAAATAGGCAAGCCCCTGGGCACTCGTCGCGGGACTTGCCGCACGATCGAGAAGAGCGCCACGGCTTAGATCCTGGCCCCGTGACTCGGCATATTCGGTCCGGAATTTTTGAACAGGAACAGATGTGACAAGCTCAAGGCGTTAGGGATCTGATCCGAGAAGGCAGTGCACCAGATCAGGTCCTGAACGAAAAGGAGACCGAAAACATCGGGGATTGACCTTGTCGTGAAGTACGAGGGCCCGGGGGCACGGACCTCTATGTTGAATTCAGTGCTACTACTAAGTATGTACGTAGAAGAAAAACGGGCACTTTAAAGTCTGTCCCAGATATGTCGAGCCCTGTGCTACTGTAATGTGGGCCATGTTTCTTAACTTGCGAGCTTCCATCGTTCCGGTACTTCCGACCCGCCTGCGCACCAGGAACATTTGAGGTCGCAATATGGGGGTGCAACCCTGCGTCAGTCTACACTGGGGCAATCATATATTAATATGGGGGTGGCAACCCCGGCACCTGTCTATACTTGGCCATAATACGAGGCTGCACCCCCTGCGCCAGTCCACACTGGGACGCAATATGGGGTGCAACCCCTGTCCCAGTCTACACAACTAAGCAGCACTGGGCCATTGTTTAGATCCCAAGGAACAACAGGCAAGCGACGTCCGCGAGCTGTTCAGATTTTGATTCAAAGTCTTCGTCCTACTCCGTCTCACGTTCTGCGAATCGTGATACTTTCCTACCCCTCAGAATTGCGAGCCATAGCAAATCCATAGCTGCCTCATGTTAGCGGAGTGGCATGGCTCCCAATGGCCACCGGCTGGCCATAGTGTCAGCCGCCTCAGCTGGCGGTTTGATTCGTTCAATCCTGATCTTTAATCTGACCAAAACTGCCAAGTACCCTTTCCGCGTTTGCTTAGATTACCCCGCGGAAGTATAAATATGTTGTAGCGCGCGGTCGGTGTTATGCAGTGTTCCATGACTTCCCCCCGCCTCTTTGATTTTGCTATCTCTGGCCAGGGCTTTGCCTTGGCAAAATCTTTACTGCGCCGGAACAAATAACCACCAAGCACTACGACTTCATCGTCGTGGGTGGTGAGTAATTAATGCCGTTCTTTATGATCTGATCGTGACTGGCCATGTCGTACAGCGGGAACCGTTGAGTATTCAAGTATATCCCGAAAATAGCTCGTCTGAGCCATATATCTAGGCAGGCTGGCGTGGTTGCATCCCGCCTGACTGAGGATCCAACCGTAAGGGTCCTTGTAATTGAAGCGGGCGGTTCGTGAGTGTTTTTCCCCCGCGTGTTTTCGTCCCGTTTTTTGATGATCAATCAGCGACAATGGAACTAATTCTGCCGTAATCAGTACCCCCATGCTTGCGGGTCAGGGCGTAGGCACCATCTTTGACTGGAGTACGTCACGCCTCTCAGCGCGTACATACTCTAACAAAAACTCTAGATTACACTGTAACACATCAAGTGCGTACACAAGGACCTACAGAGTAACTGCTTACTTTGGTCATAGGCCGGTCTTAATGACCGCGCGTTCCCGTTTCCCCGCGGTTTAGGCATGGGCGGAAGCAGTAGCATCAGTGAGCGCGCCGCGATGATTCGGCAATCTCACAATACTTATGCGTTGAATGCAGACAGCATGATCTATTCACGCGGACCTAGTGAGGACTTTGACCGCTTAGCCAGTGTCTCCGGCGACGCTGGCTGGGCTTGGGAAAACCTGCAGAAATACATTTTTTGGGTGCGCATTTCGCTGGGGCGCTGCGCATTTTTCTCAACAATCCGGGCAGAACGAGAGGCATGTTCCGGCGTGGAACAACAGAAGCAATGCAGGCCAGTACAATCCGCTGGTGCACGGTCGTGGCCCGCTCCTAACCAGCCTGACCGCAATTCCGTTCGAACTCGACCGCCGAGTACTTCAGACTGGGGCGGACCATAGCGACAAGTATCCTTTTAATCTGGATTTAAACTCGGGGGATGGTCTCGGAGTTGGTGTGTCGTCAGCCTCTCTGTCTCTGTATCACAGATTATTTAAGGATCATCCTATCCAAGGTTGGCTCCACACCACTGTGGGGAACAGCGCTCGCAGCAGCTCTTCGTCGGCGTATCTACATCCGGCGCTGGATTCGCGGAGCAATCTCGATCTGCTTCTCTATACCCAAGTAACACACCTGACTTCGACAGGGGCTACGAGCTCTACATTTACGGGTGTCCAAGTATCCCAAAACACCGATGGTACATCCTCGACAGCTCTTTGTAGCATTCACTGATGCCTTTACAGCCCAACAATATGCATTTACGGCGACGAAAGAAGGTTAGTTTGACTCGTTGTTTTATTTACATTCTCGCTCAAGAAGCCTGAAATCCAGTCATTCTATCAGCTGGAGCCGTGGGAACGCCTCAAATCCTCATGCTCTCGGGCGTTGGGCCAAAAGACGAGCTCGAGAAATTAGGCATCGAGTCTGTGGTCGACCTTCCGGACGTCGGGCGCAACCTCCAAGACCAAACAATTCTAGGACTGCAATGGGAGGCAAACGCCGAAACGCTGTCGGGATTTTTCAATGATCCGGCGGCATATGATGCAGCACTCGCTCGGTACGCAGAGAACAAGACCGGGTTTGCCGCAGCAAATGAAGTGGTCAACACCCTCGCGTTTCTCCGACTCCCCGAGAGCTCGCCTCTGCTGTTGCACGGGGATCCCGCAGCCGGCCCGCACTCTCCTCACTTTCAGTTCGCGTTCTTGGTACGTCTCCAACCAAATGGTCCGGAGTTGGTAACCAAGTACTTTTGATTCCCCGCAGAATACCTTCCTGGCGAACTGGGGCCAGGCCACTCCTCCGACGGGTAACTATATATCCGTCGCGATCGTGGTGCAGTCCCCCACATCGCGTACGCACTCTGCCGTCAGTTCCGTGCCTGTTCTAACTGAGACGCATCAGGGGGGTCTCTTAACATCACAAGCAGCTCCGCCTTCACCTACCCGACCATCGATCCCGCGTACTTTACGACCGCGTTCGATATCGGCACCGCAGTGCATGCGGTGAAGACACTGCGGGCGTTCTTGGCCACGTCTGCCTGGGACGGATTCCTGGGTGCGCCGTTCCCTGCGGTGGCAGCCCTGACCACGGACGCAGCGATCGAGTCCTACGTGCGCACGTGGGCGAGCACGCTCATGCATCCGACCAGCACCGCAAAGATTTCGCGGACGACGGACGAGGGTGGTGTTGTTGGCCCTGATCTCTTGGTCAAGGGCGCCCAGGGCGTGAGGGTGGTCGATGCGTCGATCCTCGTGAGTTTCCTTGCGTCTATTCACCAGTAAGCTTTCTAAAAGATTGTCAACCTAGCCGTTCGCACCTGGTGGATTCCCTCAGGCGCAGGTCTACATTATTGCCGAACGCGCAGCAGCTCTAATTAAAGATACCTGGTCTCTGCAGTGAGAGATTGTTGTTGTCGGTTTTGTATATGTAGAAGCAAACTGTAATATTTTGTACGAGACAATGAGTTTCCATGAACTGATTCCACACCGTTTTCTCAGAAGTTCTTGCTGCATTCGCGGCTCGACTATATATATTCTCGGACGGATTTATGTAAACTTCTTTCGACCAGTGCGTTATTCGTTCAGGGAATGAATCAGGCAAGCCAGTAATAATCTCCAGGAGCCTACTAGCAGTGGGGGGCAAATCACTCCCACCAGTCAAGTGGACAGTAAGTAGGGATGATACAAACAAGCGAGCGGGAGGAGTAGGAGAGGGCCGAGGCCGATTTGCCAGATTTCACAAAGGCAAGACGGTTCAGCATTATTCCAGCAGTCGTCCAGTCATGAGGCCTCATGAGGGCCGAAAGGCGAAAGCACTGCCTTCAAAGCAGACAGGTTGATGTTGGGAGCTCCTGAATGGAAGACAACGTAGGCGGGGAGCCCCAGATAGTGATGTTCGGGTCGGGTCGGGCCTGATAGCCCGGGCTTGGGTCGGGTCGACAAGGGCTTGGGCCTGAAAATATCCCAAGCCCGACCCGACCTCTTTGGTCGGGCCTGGGTCGGGTCGGGCTCGGGCTTGGGCCCGGGCTTGACAGGAAAATTTCAAACTGCTTTGAGGTGGATTATCATGTCTAATTAACTTCTATTTGCCTATTATTCATTCATGGGGACACTCAGCAAATTTTATGCGCCCTTGACACTCAACAAGAGCACTGTCGAACACGACGTGATGCGCCATCACTCGACGATCAATCCATCAAAAATGTTGAAACTAATCGTTCAGGTCATACTATCCCCAAATTTAAATTGCTGAGGGCGACTAACATTTGTGTATACCCTGAAGTGCAACCTTCATGTATAAACCTCGATCCGCTAAGCAGCCAAATCTCAGTTAAGAGGTACACCCAGAGACCCGGGCCCAAGCCCGGGTCGCGGGTCGACGAAAATCTCAAGCCCGACCCTGAGCCCGACTTGAGCCCTGCTGCGGGTCGGGCCTGGGTCGGGCTTGAAGGCCCGACCCAAGCCCGGGCTTGGGCTTGAAGCCCGACCCGGCACATCACTAGACCCAGAGGAGCGCTTCCGTCATCTTCCGGGGTCTTGTCACGTCTGTGACTTATCTTCTCTACGCTCCATCAGTATGCTGGTGCAGGCGACACGGCTCGGGGCCGATGATCGCCGACCTTGCCCTCTCACCGGACTTGACCGGACTCCACACTTGGTGGTCAGGGCGCTGCAACGCACGGCATAATTATTTGTTCTAATATTTATTCAACGCTATATCACCCCCGTATGCATCACTCAAAGGGAAGGTGCATATATTATTAAAGCTATGTGGGGTGAAGTCAATTTTATACGGACAAGGCGCTTTTGCTCGGGCCACTCTCGGTGAATTAATTTTGGATGTCGTTCCAAGGCACGCTGTCCGGGAGCGACAAGCTTGCACCACACAGCGCGCCAGCGGCCCAGGCCCCCGGTCACTACCTATAAGGGCGGTCCGGAAATTTTTCTGGATTTCGACTGATTTACTCTATATTTTGACGATAATACAGCCCTGGAGGCCGCAAAAAAACGAATTTTGCCTTCCCCACGCTGGAATTGTCTTAGTTTGGTGCTTCAGTATCGCTCCAGAGGGTTCAAAACTTTTGGCGCTCGCTGGTTCGGAAAAAATTCCCCTGAAAATCACTCGTTGATTTACTCTACTCTACGCCCGCCCGGACCGCCTTTATAGGTAGTGACCGGGGGCCTAGCGGTCCCACGTCATGATCTCCGTGGCCATGATCACACGACCCTCTGCTTCCGTCTTGCTCCGATTCTCGTCCCCTCTAGACCCGGCAGCGGCCATCCTTCTGCCGCGAGCCTATTCTCACCCTGTTCCCCACCCATACTCAGCCACCCTCTCCTCGTCCTTCCAGCCTTCCACCCATTCTATGTATTCTAGCGAGGATTCTGGATTCACTTGATCGCCGCTACCCCACGTCAGGTGGTGCGGGGTAACCATCAAATGCGGGGAAGGACGGAAATGGAAGGCGCGACGGCGAATAGCGGCGAATTCAATTGGACCTTGCCGACGGTATATAAGACTCGGCCGGGCTATCTGCGCCTCCTTCCTCCCACACCCCCACCCCCTCCCCTTATCGATTCCACCGCCCAGTGCCGACCTCGCGCACTCTACCTCTTGATTCTTGAATCCGTGCACCCTCGTCGATAGAGCACCGATGGCCGACACCCAGACTGCCCAAGCGCCGGCGACGATCGAGATCAACGACGCGCTGTTCTGCACGCACTTCAAGGAGGTCGTGAGTCCATCCTCTTACTCCTTTGCCCTGCCATTCCTCCCCTCGCTCTGTCCACGTGCCGTACATCTCTCCCCCACCGATATCGCCCGATCGGCGGCGCTGTCGTGACCCCCTTTGCCTGTATACTTGCGCTACATGTTTACTGCGATGCTGACGGGGATCTTCGCAGTGCACCGAGTGCGCGTTCGACGGGCGCGAGGAGAACGACGCTTTCTTCGGCTTCGACCCGATCGATCGCGACGGCATGGAGGCGCCCCCCGCCATCGTGAACAAGGACGGCGTCTACCAGTGCAAGAAGCAGCGCTTACGGGTGCGTCGATGCTCTTTCTCCTTCCCCCTCCCCCTTTCGTTCTGCGTCTACGTCATCCTTCCTTCGGCGTCATCCTCCCCCATCGCCTCGTCCGTCCGTCGTCCATCGCGCTGACTACCGCACGACGGCAGGCTGCAACCAGTGCTACGGCTGGAAGAAGCAGATCACGCGCGCGCGCACCGCCGCGAAGAAGGCGGGGAAGAAGTAGCGCGGTTTTTGTATAACGGGAAGCAGCACGAGGTGCAGCATCAAAGGAAGACGCATAGCAGGGGCGACGCGGGGTGCGAGAAGTGCTAGCGTAGCGCGAATGCTAAATGTAAGAATCGGAGAAAGAAAGAGGAATCGAATGTTTGAACGAATTAACGTGCATCGTATGCGGCATCCGACCGGAGGGTGACCATGCAGAATCGCCAGCCCCCAAATGTTCTTCTTGCGCTTCGCGATACTTCCCACGGAATGCGGAATCTTTCACCCCAGCATACCGTGCATAGATTTTACATTCGGAAGAGAGGAGCTGAAGAAAAGCCGGCACCGGCGGGCACCACCGGGTCCGTGTTGGGTCCGTGCGCATATGTGTTCCTGTGTGGCCAGTCACGTGGTGTATCTTGTTGCAATCAATCTTCGGTCTGTGTCTTCGGTCTTTTACTTCAACCCTTCGCAAACGCAACCGACGCCGGCCCTCCTTCAAGCTCCTTCTCCATCCGGTCCTCGATCCCCACCCATCCTCTTTATCTCCCTCGCCGTCTTAGACCCTCATGCATCTTCTTCTTCTTCCGGTACTAACGAGAAACGAAAACGAAAACGAAGATATCTCGGCTGCATCAAGCGGCATATCGGCAATCCGGAGTGTGCCGTTACAATGCCGCGCAGCGACCGGTTGGGGTTTGGGTGGTTAGAGGTTGGGTTAGAGGTTAGAGGTTAGAGGTTATGGTTAGCATTTAGGGTCCGGTTAGAGTGAGGGTAAGGAACATTGTAATGCTGTTGAGGGAACTGTGTGGACTTGTGCAAAATCGGGCAGACGGCAGAATTGATTGGCGGATCGACAAAGCAATCTTCTTCTCCGTCTACTTTTATTCCTCAACGAATTGGGGCGTCTCCGTGTCTTCGATCTCTCACCACGTAAAGAGCGATGCTCGATGCTCGATCCTTGTACGCGCCCACACAAACCTGCAACCTTACTCGCTCGCCGGCTCTCGCCTCTCCTTGCACGTGGATCCGCTTCGCTCGTTGCCTTATCTTCGAAAGTCCGCCGCCCCCGCTTGTCATCAGCACCTTCTGAGCATGTTTGGCTATAGGGCTCGTTCAATTGGCGGCCTTCCCATTACGCTCGGGTGTGTTTACTTTATCCGTTCTTTTCAATACATCCTGCGGTTCATTGGGTTTCCGCCGCTACCTCTTTTCTCTAACCTCTCGTTTAACGACTGTGCATCTGTTCAAGATCTCCGTCCATTTTCACGGAGTCCGTTGGGTGACCAGTATCCGTGTTGGTAATCCACGGATTCATTTCGGTTCTGTAGCTAGATAGAGGAGCAGTCGTCACCCTCCGCCAATATCTTGAGATGCGAGGCACGACCTGGACATTCAATAATTACTGTAGTTTGAGGGGTTGAAACTTGATTTCGGTGGTGCAGATGTTGGGGAGGGATACAAGTAACATTTAAACAGGGACTACATGGATACGTTAAAGGCTAGCAGGGATTAAACCCCAACATGGATGAAAGGTACCCAATGGAAAAATGATTTTCTCACCCCCCAACTGCTCGCGAAGCTTCCTGACTGCCAGATGCAACGCCTCGGCCGCCCGAGTCGGGTCCGGCGGCGAGGTCTTGAACAGATGTTCATAGACATCCCCAGCAACCTGAGGCGCATCATTGTCCATGATGGTCCACATCGTCGCGATCACACCTCGGTATCCGGCCAATAGCATACCAGCTGCAAGGTGGACGGACTCCTCCTGAGCTTCTTGTCCCCTGTGGCAGTTTGGCAGGCAGAAAGGAATGCGAAATTGGCATGGGGAAGACGAGAGTTCGATGATACTCGACAGTGAAAGCCGTTCTTTTCCAGCTAGGAGAAGTGCACTCTTGGTGGGATCAGAGATTAACTGGACCCCATGGCACGCAAGTGCACCCAGTTGGAATTCAACATCCCCGCCTTGAGACGCGTCCACCGTCGCTGTATCCTCTTCCAATCGCAGAACGGGAAGTTTCCCGCTTGCGTGATGTTGAATATGATCGATTTCCTCTTTAGTGCCTGGGAGGTACGCTTGTCCGAATGCGCTCGGTTGAGCGACAGCAAGCATTTGTGATACCTTGGGGGTTCCGGTGGGAGAGCGGAAGCATTCGATCAAGGCAGTCAACGAGGGCGTATAAGAAGAAATGACAAAGTCGGACAATTTTGAGCCGAATGAATCATCTCTCCCATATAGACCGGCCGGTATGAATGGGAAGGAAGGTAAGCGGACCTGTCGCACACCACCAGACGCGTTGAGGGTTATCTCTCGTTGGCGTCTAAAAAGGAGTGTTAAATGTTTAGAATACGTATTTTCAACACTGTAGCTATACCGTGATCGCGAGGGCAGCTAGTACAGGCTTGACGACTCGGACCCACAACTCAGAGAGAATGTGTGCAAAACGGTCCTCCGGAAGCACTGAATCTCCTTCCCGCTCAACAAGTAACCGATCGGCTCGCCCGGCGTAGTGCATAAGATTTCCGAGGGATCTTCCCAGACCCTCTGCATGTTCATTAGTAAAGTCCACCAGTGGTACATGTTTGACTCCACCGGTTTCCGGCAGCAATATTAGAGCATCACATCGAGTTTGAGTGAGATTGATGAGCACCACAGGCCCTGCTTGTGCTGCACTCGCAAGCTCAGAAATGGTCTTGGGCAACAAGAAGCGCTCAAAGCCTTTCAGCTTTCTAATCTTCCTGAGGAGCTCAGCCCGTTTTTCAGCATTGTCATGAGCCTGTTGGGAAACGGACTCCAGGGACTGTCGTATGTTTTTAATTGGGTCATTTCCCCGTGTCCCCGCCCCTTCTAGCTGGGCGGAGAGGCCAATGATTCTTGAGCAAGATCGGGATATTTCAGCTTCAATCATCGACAGGGGCTCGCAGATTGAGAAGCTGGCCCCATATGATGAACGCCCCTGTTCCAGCCATTCCACTGCTTTTTCAGGTTGATCAGATGCAATAGCGGCTCCTGCAGCGTCCTAACTATTGCCGCGCCCTCGTGATGTGGTGATACCGGTCACTGATAGACAGGGCAAGCCATGCGAGGTCCGGAAGAAGGTCAAGGGTCCTGGTATGCGTCCAGGACGGATGGATTTTGAATTCCCGCATAGTGTGCCCACATCGATGCAGCCTGGAAGCGAATAAGCACGACCACTAGTTGAACATGCGGCAGAAGTGTATTGTTCGAACATCTGCTGGAGGTCATTAGGGTCCCCGAATTTCTTGAAGCGAGTGAGAAGGGAGTTCCCAAGACTGTTAACCATACTGGCTTATCGGGGTGCGCATCCGGAGTGAGGGACGCAGCATTCTTGTGCATCAAAAACCGCCCGGTTGATATCCTGCTGGGCTCCGAGCCGGTCGAAGCGAGTCATCAGTGAATTTCCGAGGTTGTTAAACATCAGTGGTTTCTGGGGATTCTCATCCGCAGTCTGGGCCAGAACTAGTTCCTGTGTCGAGACCGCCTGGTTCAGGGGCATCCAAATTAGAGGTGTGCTCGAAGCGGGTAACCAGGCAATAGCCAAGGCTAGTTAACCACATTGACTTGTCGCGATGGCCATCTGGAGTTCGTGATACTGCATCCGAAAACATCCGAAATGCCTTTTCAAGATCTTCAAAATTGCCAAGTCGCTGGAAACGAGTGTGGAAAGCATTTCCAAGATTGTTTAACATCGAAGCTTTGTTAGGGTCGCCATTCAGGGCAAGGTTCACTGCCTTCTCTAGCTCCGCCAAGGCCTGATTTAGGTCCCCCAAGTCACCGAATCGCTCGAAGCGAGTGAGTAAGAACCACCCAATATTATCAAACATAGATGCTTTGGCAGGATTGCTGTCTGAAATCAAGGCCTGCCGCTTCCCTCGGTAATTAACACCGATTTATTAAGGTCTTCCAGGTGACCATGCCGCTTGAAACGGGTAGAAAACATGTCCCAGGTTGTTCAACGCGCGGCTGGCTTTTCCCGGTGGCCATCTGGCATCAGATTCACTGCCTGCTGTTCATCGACAAGGTTTTTTCAAGGTCCTTGAGGTCTCCGTACACCTCGAAACGGGTATGCAAGGAAATTCCAAGAGAGAAAAACACACGACGGTCTGTCTTATGGCCACTTGGAGTAAAGGACAATGCCTGCTCTTGTAGCGAGACCGCCTTGTCGATGTCATCAATTTTACTGAGCCGCTCGAAACGAGTCAGCAGGAAGAACCCAGATGGTTCAACATTGACGGTTTGGTTGGTTCATCGTCTGGGATCAGAGAAACAGCATGCTCCCGAACTGACACCGATTTATCCAATCGTCTAGGCTGGCAACCGTGAAAGCGAATATCAAGGCAAGCACCAATATTATTCACATGGTTGGCTTGTCATGGTGACCATCTGGGGTCATATCCACAGCTTTCTTTTGTATCAATATGCTCCTGTCTAAGTCCGCAAGGTCCTTTGGATCATCAAGCTGGTTAAACCGGGCGCGCAGTGATATGCTGAGGTTGTTCAACCATGATCTCTCTGAGGTGCCAGTCTGGAATCTTTGAAACTGCGTCCTCCTGAATTTCATGGCTCTGTCGAGATCCTTGATGTCCCGAGCTGCTGGAACCGAGTGAAGAGTAAATTCCCAAATGGTTCAACATGCGAACTTGTTGTGGTCATCATCTGGAGTGAAGAAACTCGAGACAGGGCCACAGCCTTCTCTCCGTTTGCCACGGACTCGTGGAGGCCTTCGGGTCGTCCAGGCGCTGGAACGCGCAAACAGCGAATTACTCAGATCGTTCAACCTCAGCGGTTTGTCCGGTGCCCATCCGGCGTCAAAGCGAGCGAGGCCTCCCGCAACCGACAGAGACCTGGTGAGATCCGCCAGGTCATCCTGTCGCTCAAAGCGATGGTGGATTGCGTTCCCGAGGTCTGACAAGTAAAGTGCGCGCTCCTCCGGTGGGGGGTCGTCCCGCACCGCATCCTCGTATACACACACGGTCTGGTTCAGGTCCTTCATCAAGCGTGTTAGTTTGCCAGCGCTCCAGATAGATGTTGCCCAGGACATCCATGAGCCGGCCCGCTCGTCGCCTACGGCTGGCAGAAATAAAAGGCGCTCGTGCATGACACAGAGCTCCAGTGTAGTCGGGATTCCCTGCCTCTGGCAGTATTTAGATTCTGCATGTGCTTCCGGACCGTTTGCGTGCCTAGAGAGCTGACTGTGGAGTCGTCAGTAGATATTCGAGCGATTCAATGAAGTGTCTTGCCCTGATTTTCTAGAAGGTTGATTTCATTCAAGAAACCGGATGTGAAACGGGACTCGGAGACTGAGAATTTGGGGCTCAATTCAAGGGCATGGCCCATCGTGGTTCACCCTCTTGAGTCTGAGGTTCATCGCTGTTATCCATCCAACTACTTGTTGACCGCGATTTTAACACAGGTGTTTTTTTACACGCACGAGCTTCCTGTTTCCCGGACACCAGAGCGTTGTCTCTTTTATTTCGATCGAGCCCAGAAGGCGGGCACCATTTGCTTTGCTGTGGCGCAGATTGCGAGCAGGAAGGTAGCAGCGTGCGGGGGGCTGGTGCTGGGACGAGCTGGGGGCTAAATGGGTCTGAACCGGATTCTCACACTGTGCAGCCAACCTTCACTATCCAGGTGTTCCCAGGAGTTTGTGACTCTGACTCTACCTGCACTGTTCGCAGGAAGATGTAGCCATCCACGATGAGTTGTGCGGATAGTCGCGTCCGGGGGAGATCATCGTGCCGTCCAGAAAAGGACTTGAGAAGGATTTCTATTCTGGAGAATCGATACTCTGCAATTGTCCACAACAAGACCTTACTACCGTGCAGATCGATGCTGGATATTCTCAGCAAGCGGTGATACTGACAAAAACTATAGGCACTGACCTCTTAGGCATGGTGGGAGTTGCGTGGCGGAGACAGATCCTGAAACTTCTGGCTATATAACGGGCACCGCACACCACGCGACCATATTCATCAGGAACTGTCAACATGAGATCTGTCAATTTTCCAGCTTCCGGACTTGTGGAAAGAAATCTTCTCCCTCTTTATAAAATTAAGCATGTCCGTCCGTTCGAAGCTTTTCAAACTCCGACGGCTTCGTTCGATGACGGCTCAACGATTTCCTAATGCCAGAGCAATCCGCTCAGGCGGCACCTAGCGCCGACGGCTGGAATTCTGATTCGGATGCGTGCCGTTGCTCCCCACAATCGCCCTCCATCACTTCTCCTTCAAATATACTCACAAATCTCCGCAGATTCCCCGATGATAGCTAGGGACGGTTACCCTTGAATATCAACTCAAGTTGCTAGGGATCCCCACCGTACCGTATACGGTTACGCCCGTAAACTCACGCCGGTTTACGGCCTAAACCGGCCGTAACTGTAACCGTAAAGCTGTTCCCGGACCCTGTTACGGTACGGTATGGGATATTTACGGTAAATTACGGTCATTACGGACGTATACCTCTGGCTTCATAATCGGACGCTTAATCGGAAACTTGGTCATTCTTGTCCTATGACTCAGGGGCTCTCACCCTTCTCACTCGCACTTTGCTCGCGGCACTGGCAGTCTCCAAACTTGCGCTCGGTCCGATACTTTCAAATCGCCAATCCATCCCAGTCTCCAGTCAAACTATCTTTCAAACCACTCCTCAATTTACTTCTCATCACGGAAACGGAAAACCAACCAGTACTTACCTCTTGCATTTAAAAATTATTCATTGACCGTGTATGGAATACCCATTCTCCTCAGCTTTCTCTCTCATCGTTCTCTTCCCGAGCACGTCAAATGATGCTGTGCAAATAAAACAAGACTTCGCGCCGAGACTCGGATGCACGCTTGAACCCCAGTGTAATCTGCAATATATCCCGTCTGTTATCTGTATTTTCACCATGCCTACAATTCTCTCTGCACTAAATCTCCCCCTCCGGTGTTCTGTTTAATTCATGCAGTTAAGGGTTTATTTATTCTTCTGGGCATCCTTTTCCCTGGCTTCTCCCTTCCGAGACCGATGGGCTTCGTGCTTCCCCCTGCTCTCAGTTCACCATGTTTTTGCGCTGCACGAATACTTTGATAACCACTAAATTTGCAGTCCAGCCCTCTAAATGCTACCATTTGTATCTACTATCAAGTTCGGGGCTCATCTCTCCGTGCGATCGGGCATCTCGGGGAGGGCCACATGAGGGTGATTTTCTTTTTGGTACACATCTATTCTCGATGTTGCCTTCGAAGCACACACACTGCATCAATCCAACATCAATCTACTTGTTTCACAGACAGAACATTAGTTCTGATTGTGCTCAGTGTACCTAAAATGTCGCCAATGTGACTTGCACTTCTCGTGAGTTCTGTCATTTCTGCTTTGTAACAGGAGGCTCCGTTCATTCAACTTCAGCTTTAGACGGCCAACTGCTTATGTCGGAAAAATCTGCCGAAGCCGATAAGTTTTGATAACGGCTTATCAGGCCCTGAGGCCGGGGCGGCATTATCTTACATGATAAGATGGAACAATTAGATAAGGCAAGGACAAGATTATCAGGATTCACAGGATGATAAGGGCCAGCAAGGTTATAAGGGTAGTTAAGGCGTCTATTGGGTAAACAGGCCTGTTATGACTGGGCTTAGTGCGAAGTCCTTGAGCGCCAAGGGTAAATATAATGAAAAATATAATACTTTAACACCCTTACTAGATAGCTAATTGTATACTTGGAAACGGGAGGCTTTTCATAGAGTCGAACCAGCGACCTTATAATGACCAGCATTTTGATTTCAGTCACACCATAAGCAACTGAGCCAGCAGTCCTTTCTAAGATAAAAACTATGGTCTAATATATACGACATTTGACTCGGTTCACACAGAGAGAAAAAATAAATTGAATGGATCCCGGGCAGATTTCTTCATTCTGGTGGGTAATGTGAGTATGTCTATTGCCTACTACGCGTACGTGTTGGGACGCTGGCTGCACCTGCCCCCGTGGTTTTCTTACGACCACGTTTGCCCTGGATCCGAACTGGAGCTTCATCTGCTTCTGCTTCTGCTTCTGCTTCCACTTCTGCTTCTGCTTCCTTCCTGCTGCGCTGGGGCTTCAAAACGAACGTGGCGCGGTTGGTTGATGACGGGGACAGTTTCCTGTGCAGGCGCAGGAGGGTCCGCGATACGCGCCGGACCGGGCCTCAGACCGTCGTCTGAATCGTCGCCATTGAAGCTCGAATCGCCGCATGGCATCGTTGATGTCGTCCTCCACGTCTGAATCGTCAACGAGGGTGTGGGTGCCGGTCGAAGGTATGATTACCCCAGCAAAAACGAATGCTTGAACCTTTTTGAAGATCTTCTTCACGTGCGGTAGGTGAATGTTGCACGTGAGCATTTTGTGGTACGCGCGATATTCTGCTTCCCACTCCGTTCCGGAAATGGCACCTTTGGAGGCCCATTCCGTGTCGCGGGATAGGACGAATCGAGCCTGGGTGATCAATCGTTAATAGAGAAGATTGTAACATGAATTAAAAACACACCAGAGTTGCTGCCGTTGAAATAGATGTAGGGGTAGGGCCCTTAATACCAAGCTTGACCCCGTTCGAGTTGGCTGCTGGTTTGTTCCCTTCAATGAGACTCGAGGGGCCAAACAACATGACCCGATGCACCTTCACGACATTAGCGCTGATCGAGAGAGAGAGAAAAAAATCATCGCGACTCACCTTCATGATAATCGGCCCGGTAAAACACTCCGCCATATTTTGAGTACGTCCAGGAAATAGAACGGGAGCGTAAAGCGTTAGCTTCTTTTGAGGGAAGCATAGAAGATCGGCGAGAGCAGCGCTTTTGCTGCGATCCGCCTTGGCCGTGGTGAGAATGCTGGATTCA
>JARGYA010001075.1:0-24455 GCA_029204335.1 Mycena vulgaris | reverse complement strand
CCCGCAAACAAAGCTTTATTCTATGTTAAGCCATGAGAGAAGGTATGAAATATTTTGCGAAGCTGAGATGTGAAGGTGTTCTTCGGGGGCGGCGTAAGGTAAAGCTTCCGATTCTGCAAAAGGTATCCGAATCCATGTCAACACCCTCGTCGTCGCGATCGCGCTGGCTGGAGAGAATAGCGGCGCGGTCGACGATGCGGCTGGTTCAAACTCAGCCTTGGTGCACTGCGTGATCATCTGCGAGCGCCGCTTGCGCTTCTTATGAGGCGCTGGGACGTCATCTTGGGTGAGAGAGCAATGCGCGCGCGCTCGTTCTCGTCCTCCTCCTTTGGCGTACGGATTAGACAAGCGGGAGGGAAAGAGGGCGTGGGGCACGCACCATGTCCTCCTCACGCTAGAGCGCCTCGAGTTTCTCCGCGATGTCGGGGTCGGTCGAGTAGGGGTTCGCGAGCAGGTATTTCTCTGGGAATAGAGTCAGTTAGACGCACAATGAGTTACGAGCGAAGACGTACCCTCCACTTTGATATCTGCATCAACTTGAACCCGGTTGGCACCATATGACCACCTGAACGGGTATTAGTGGGCGTAGTAGAAGAAAGAGATGGCACGTACTGTGGGCGGCTAGCAAACCAAGAATACGCGGCAGAGTACAGACTATCCCGAAGGATGTTCTTGCAGTAGGAATCGAGATGAGAGCTCTTCAGGGTTTCAAAACCAAAGAGCAGGAATGAGAATCTCGGCTCACGAGCAAGAGGGTGTGTGCTGTGCGTTATACAGATTAGAATAGGAATGATATGCGGACATGTGCAGACCTCATGCGTTTGTGAGCTCGGGCGGAATGTAGCACTAAATGCTAGATTAGGAACATAACGCCGGGTCGACAATATCTCGCAGCTGCAAACGGCTGAACAGCATCTGCAGAACCAGCGCATGAGGTGTTAATAGCCGACGAGCGTTGACCATGCCATGATCAATGATATCCTTGTCAGTTGGGCTATAGTCAATGGGGTGATAGAAAGGGTCATCGTAACTAACGGAGAGTCAGGCAGACGCTCGAACAATTCAGACCAATAACGGACTTGAGGGAGGTGGAGAAGATGCCTTTCTCTTGTCGTATAGTGTCAGACCACGCGGCCAGTACTTCACCCATCAAGCCGACCTCGATGTCAGGCTTCTCTGCAATCACCCATGTCCATATCTCAATCCCGGACGAAAGCACAGACGGAGTGGACACTTCGAAGGGCAGAGCAACGAGATAATGTAGCAGCTCGTAGTCGCACTGTAGATCATGAGGGACAAGGTCCGGCACGGAAAATGACAATACGTACTTTAGGTAAGGAAATAAGCGTTGCGGCACATCTAAACAACAGACGCTTGAGATCCTGTACAGTCGAGCTGCTGACTTTGCTTCGGATTTCATCCAGGGTGCGTGCCATCTTCCCTTTGAGGGCTTGAATTTCTGCGGAAGGAGCAGCCTGTGGAGGAAGCTTCTCCAATTGATCAGGCCCTGCAGATAATTAATATCTAGAAGTTTATCGAAGAATTAGGGAATTTACCTTGACGACTAGCCAAACAAACCGGCAGCCTCCCCGGCGAAATAACCTTTGCTGGCGACTTGACTGGCCAACGACTTGGCGCCATCTGTCTTCCATTTGGATAACGTCGACAAAGAAACTGAAAGCAAGTCAGTTGTATGGGAGAGAAAAAATCATGCCGCTAACCAAGTTGTCGCTGAACTGGGCCAATGGCTTTTCCAAACTGCTCTGCAACAGAGGCGCCCAACTCTGTCCATTCGGCGCCAGAGGATGAGTTCCCAGAAAGGTATTTCTGTTAATCAGGTCATTTTTGATCGGATCGAATGGCCGAAATGCCGAACCTGCAAAGTCGACTGCAACTCGACGGGCGCACGCCCCAGCGCCAGTTCAAACCAGTTGTTCGCATTCCGGTGCAGCCGGCCCAGAATCTCGTTGCGGACGGTGTAGCTGTCGGTGAGTTGGAGAGTGATCCCTGTTCTGTCCGAGTAGAATTCATAGGTAGGGTTGTACTCGTCCGTGAACTCGTTTTCGCAGGCGCGCCGGAGGAGCGTAAGGACCTCCAGAATGGCGAACACGAGAGGTGGGTCGCACATCAACGACGGGAAGGACGTTATCAGCCGATTCAAGTATTTGGATGCGATATCGCGCGCTTTGGCGATCCGGTGGGTGCTGCAGATCAATAGGCTGCGGAGCTCCGTGGACAGACACTCGGGCAGCGCCTGCTGCGAAGCCTGTGCGTTCAGACTACTGACACAGCCGCGGATAACCTGCAGTGGACGTCAGAATGTGGCTAGTGGTTGCTTGGAGGGGGCTTGACCTTCTCCGCGATCGACTCCATGCCCGCACTCAGCCCAGGGTGCTTGTTTAGGCTGTCATTTATAAAGTACGAGACCAGGGACGACGTCAGTCCTGCGGCGGAACACATTGACTCCATGTCGTGCATCGTTAACAGGAAGATGATCTGCCCGGACGACAAGGATCGTATATCACTGGCGCGCAATGCTATGTGCGTGGTCAGATTCGACTTGTGTTTCGAGGTTATCTTGGCCAATGTCAGTAGGGAAAGAACCGGAAACGAACGCAACATACAGTATGTGTGTAATCCTGTCGAACGACCGAGTTGTACTCGACGTTACTGGCGACAGAGTCGTGCGACTCTTCCAAAACAGTCGAGGGCGTTTTGATGGCAATGCGACACAGGGCGGGTTTCTGCCACTCCATCGCCGAGTCCTCGTCGTCGGGGGAAGTGAAACCGAAAAGAAGTGCAGAGGAACCACATATTTCGGAACAATGAGATGATTGTTGGCTCCGCTCTTAATTGCGGATTAAAGTCTTCGTGAGCGAGAAGTGCATCAATAGGCAGGAGCAGCGACGCTAGCTGTTCAATCATATCGTCTGTCTAATGAAAACTCAGTCAAGGCGCGCACGGGTGAGAGCCTCCGCGTACCTTGACATGGTGGTTAGAAATCTTCAGATTTTGGATGGCAACACCCTTGTCGGCGAACAATGTTAAAAGCTCCACTAGATAAATTTCGTAGAGCTCTGGACACCGGTCCAAGTCTTGTGCAAGTCTGGTCTGCGCCGCCAACACCTGCAGCCCAATTAAGACGGTATGAGAAGGAACGACAAGTAGCATACCATATTGTTGGAAAACCGTGGATCATCGGGATTTGCCGAACGATTGATGACAGAGAACACCCTGATAATGTCAATGAACGCGCTCTCTGGTGCAGACAGGGCCAGATCGACCAAGTTGTAAGCGATGGCCGCCTCAACCGTCGGCTCTGCGGATCGCAGGCGTTGTAGAAGCATTGATATCGTCAGACGCGTTACCTGGACAGGTTGAGCGAAAGTAATAGTGCGCGTTTACGGTATTTACCTCCTCCATCCGGACTTCTGGGAAGTTTACAACCAGCTCTCCAAATGCAATATTGCAATGCACGCGCGAGGCAGGGAAGTGCGGAAGATAACGGCTGTGAAACTAACGATAAGGCTGTTGATTAGATAATGTGAAGGGGGCACGTACGCAGAGCTATCAGGCACACAATAAGTGCAATGACGAGGATATACAGCACACCGTATTTATAATCTAGAAGGATCGTCAATGGAGGTCGCGCAGGTTCGGATATACTCACTATCCAGCGTCGTTGTCTCCTCTGTTTGATGGAGTACAAAGGGGCACGAATTTGTTTCGAAGGTCGTAACCAGACTGAAACAAACAAGCCCACACACGTCAACAAGCTAAGGGAAGCCCAAGGGGAAAAAAACGCGCAAAGGATGGTGGCATGGAATCGGTCAAAGTATGGGATCAGCACGGGCGGCGTCAGCATGAGTAAGAGAATGTGCCCGAGGATGAGGTCGGAGCTCCAGAGCGACAGCTCGAAGATCTTGACAATGAACTCGCGCGCAGGCTGCGACATGTGAGTCGAGAAGACCTCGAACAGCGGCGATAGCGAGCCGAATTGCTTGGCCAGACGGAAGATCGCTTTCCAGGTCCCGCGCTCCACAAGCTCTGCGAGGAATGTCAGTGATATGTGGATTTTCCAATGCCGGTACGAACCTTACAAGAACAACGGCAAGAACGAGATCATGAACACCAAGAAGATACTGATGATGCACCGGCGGATCCACGAGAACACGGTGGGCAGGTTGTAACATCCGGCCTGACCAGAGATGAACTGGCCCGACGCGGTGTACTGGCAGATGCGGATGGACGAGTTGAGCGTGCCCATGAACACCACTATTTTCGTTAGCACAAGGATCGCCCAACCAAGATGAAAGCAAACTCACTGGTGACGATGAAGATCTGCACCGAGAAGATGACGAGCATGTTGTTGATGTGGAACCCGGGGTGGCCGTAGTAGAACGTCAGGAAGCGGTCGATCGGGAGCTGCGTGCCCAGGTAGTAGTACTCGCGACTGAGCATCTGCTCCCCCATTCCCGTCCCGATCTTCGTCTGGAAATTCAGAATCGTCCCAAACCCAAGATCGCGGCCCTTCCCGCACTGATAGTACTCTGTGTGCTTGCCCGTCGATCAGCGCAGAGAAGATGTGCGGCTCGCCGCCCTCGCGCCGCGGCGGCTCCTCCTCCAGGTACGCAATCTGCAAATCCGGGTACGCGCGCAGCAGGAACTCCGCGTTCTCGTGCTCCTTGTTGAGTTTGCTGTACCGCTGCATCGCGACGAAGAACTTGAACTTCCGCCGCGCCATGCGCTCGAGCTCGCGCTCGAGCCGGTCCGCGTTCGCGCCGTAGTGCGCGACGACCGCGGGTTCTCGACGCGGTACAGCAGCTTGATCGCCTTGGCGTAGTTCATCATCCCCGAGACCGTGCGGTACAGCGTCTGCGCGCGCAGCGACGACCAGATCCGCGTGCGAAGCGTGAACTCGGGTGCGGCGCTCTTGAAGCCGATGAAGTAGAACGGCAGATCGTCGGCCTTGGATGCGGCTTTTTCTTCCGCGGCGAAGGGGTGCGTGCCCGTCCCGTTGAACAGCGCCGACTCCCTCCGTCAGGATCTTGGTGTCCTTGACGAAGTTCTCCCATTCGACCGGGTGCAGCTGCTTCAGGTACTCGAGCAGCGTCACGCGCGTGTTTTTGCCCTCCTCCCGGATGATCTCGCGCAGCGACAGCAGGATCTAGCACACATATTAGTAAAACACGGGGACGGGGAGCGTGCAACGCACCTTCTCGCTGTAATGCGGGGTCAGCGCCGTGAACGTCGGCATCGCGTCGACGGGGATCGCCGCGGGGATGTCCGTCGTCAGACTCTGCGCAAAGAACGAGATACGCCGTTCCGCCTCACTTCCGCGCGGGAAGAAATCGCCGGACTCCTTCTCCCCCTCCGCGATGAAGAACGGCGGGGCGCACAGGCTGCGCCGCCCATTCGCCGTGTCCACCTGGTGGTACAGCAGCTTCTGCACGTGCTCGATCGACAGCAAGTGCTCGCGGTACATCGAGAAGATAATCGCGTTTCAGATTTGCGACACCAGCACCTACCATATATATGAGCAATCATCGTTCGAGGAAGGGCGGGACGACGCACCTTGGGCTTGTACTTGCCTCCATATCCGCCGTCGCCAGCAGCTTCGCGTAGATGCGCTTCGGCAGCCGCTGGTAGATGTCCGCCCACAGCGTCCAGATTGAGAGCCCGAGGGAGAAGGAGCGCCCGATACTGAACACCGTGTTCCAATAACTTACCGCAGGAACGTGTCGAGGAAGAACAGCACCAGGTCCGTTATGTACATGATCGCGAGGGTGAACGCGACTTGATTCCGGCACAGCGCGTCCCCAAAGTACTTGTCGCTGCACCCCTGGACCTTCAAGCGGACCATCGCGCAGATGGGCCCGCTGAACGAGAGCGGGAGGTAGAAGTAAAACTCGACAAACTTGCACCCGAAGACAAGCAGCTGGAGTATGATGCTCGCCGCTCGGCTCTTTGCAGAGAGGGTGGGGTACGACGCGGTGAAGGTCTGCGAAGCGAGGTATTTCCGGTTCTTGCTTGTGACGCGGTCGCCCTGAGGGCGCAACCGTGAACAGGAGCGTCACCACGACGGAGACGCAGAACTGGACGATGCTGACGATGCGCGTGACGCTCCCCGCGTTCCCTGCGCTCGCCCCCAGCGCGACGTAGAATGTTGGCCCGCACGTGAGCGCCAGGACGACCACAAAAAAGAGGAGCCGGCGCGAGAGGCGAGGTGTTGTTCCACGTCGTCGGGATGTACGAGAACTCGGTCAAGGTCGCGAGGATCATGATGATGGTCGCCACCGCTCCGCCGAGCGCGACAGCACTCCACTGCAGCGCAGCCACATTCTTCCCGTCGATCGCATACACCGACGGTGAGTTGAATGCCGTGTAGAAGAAGTAGAGGGCGATGTGGATGACCCAGATGCTGTTGAAGTTGACGAGGAGGTGGCCGAATGAACGGGTCTCGTAGTACGTCTTGAAGAAGGCGCGCGACCAGTCGATGCGGTCAAAGCACATGAAACGCTGTGCAGGGGGGAGGTCGACGAGGCGGGTCTGGGGGATGGTTAGAACGGAATGGTACGGAGATGCCGCCGCGACACGGACCTTGTCCTGCAGCACAATGCGCGCGATGCCCTCGGGATACCAGAAAAGCTGGTTGACGTCGTCGTAGTCGATGATGTCCTCGGGGTCGCGCTCCCTGCGGACAAACTTGCCGTGAACTACCTCGTACCCCTGGTCGCGGATGAAGCGGTAGAGCGGGCGCACAACGGCGCGCAGGTACATGCCCTCGGCCCCGGGTTCGACACGGTTCTGGCTCTCGGGCGAGCGGTAGTAGTCGTCCGCGCACTTGAAGATGAAGCATAGGGCCTCGGGGGTAAGTTCCGGGCTAATGTGCGAGACTTCAGTCCGCGCTGCGTCCCCAGAGAAGTCAGGACTGTACCTTGAACCAGCGCAACCATTCCTTGCGATCGTCCGCCTTCTTCTTACTGAAGGCGAGCTCGATGAGGTCTCTGTCGCCCTCCTGTGTGGGGCGAATGGGATCATATCTGGCGCTGAAGAACCGAGGGCGGGAGCTCTCGAGGGCGGCGGTCACCCCGCGTTAGAGCTGGGAGGTCCTTCGAGGTGGGGTCCAGGGAGCAGAGGGCACTGGAGACAGAGGGGAAAAGAGTGAGAGGGTCGGGGAGGAAGGGCTGGGGCGAGTGGGGTAAGAGGGAAGGGAGTTGCTGAAGAGGAAGAACAGCTTGTTTGCACTTGCTTATTCGGCAACCTCCCCTAAACTCTACCCTTTCTCCGGCCTCCCAAGTCGCGTCGCGTCGCGGCTGGTCACCCCACGCGCCTAGTCACACTGTGACGATTTTAACCCCCGGGGGTGAAAATCGGGGATCTCCGACACGGGATATCACACTTCATCTCCCCTCTCGGCGCCTCGTCTCTCCCCGGCTCATCTCAAGCTGCCTAGCTGCCTACCTCTTACGCGTCATGCTCATTGAAGTTCCTGACGACGATGCTGCAGTGCTCTTTCAAAGCCTGCCTAGCTACCAGCCCTCTCAGCCATCCACCTCTCCGCGTCAAGATGCTCTGCACCGGCTTCGCCAGAACATTGCTAAAGAAGGGCATCGGCTCCAATTGAGCTGGGTTCTGGACTCCAATAGCCATCCTGAGGTTCCTTTCCCTGGTATGTGCTCTTCTTTTCTCTCGGGGCTTTCTCTCAGATTTTCTCCAGTACAAGATATTGTACGAACCCAACTTTCCTACGCAGACGGACCAGTGCTGCAGGACCTGAGGTTCCTGCAGGTCCCGTCCCTCTGACGAAGCTCCTGCCTTTACGGAGTCCGCTCCCGCTGCTGCCCCAGGCCTGGTCGAGCCCTTCAAGTTTAGCGCCCCAGCTCTGAATAACGGGACCTCCACAGCAACAGAGACTGCTTTGATGCCCTCAACCCCTCAGCCATTGCTTACGCCCCCCCCAACCTCTCCCCGTGTTTCGCCTGCGCAGCCTACCCCCTCTTCGTCCATAGCGCCCCGCCTTCTCTCCCCCCTCCGCATCCCCAATCCCACGCTTTTTCTCGAGGAGGACGACGATATGGAGCTGACGCCACCTGCCTCTCCAGAGGCAACTTTGGTGGGCTCTTCCCCATCGAAGCCCGCTGACTCGAGGAAGAGAACCGCCGTGGAGGCCCAAATCCTGGAGGACAGCAGCCCTACCAAGAGAGGCTGCCGAGGGGGAGGGAAACAGCTTGAGCGTGACGCCGCCCGAGCCCTCAATGACTTTCTCGCAGGTGAGGGGGCTGAAGAGGACGATGAAGAGGATGACGGGGACGACGACGACGGGGAATACCAGGCCGAGGCCCATGCTAGTGGGCTGGGACGCGGTCGTGGGCGTGGGCGCGGGCGTAGACGAGGCACGGGGACTCGTGTACGTTCACCCTGTCCCAGAGGGGGGAACCGCCTACCGCTGCCCCGAGCTGTGGAAGCCCCAGCACGTACTATTGCACAGATTCAGCAGAGACTGGAAGCAGGGGACGCACAGTACGGGACCAATGATGAAGCAGGACCTTCAAACATCGAAGGTTCCTCTGCCGGGGCTGGAGAAACCCAGTGGACTAACCAGGGCGCTCCACCTACCTTGACTGAAGCAAGTTCTCGTCTCATAGTGCAACTGTCCTATGTTTCCACCTCCGTCGACAAGAAAAACTCCCTACTTGATCTACTTCTTACCCTCTCAGATCCGTCATCCTCATCACCCTCTCCCTCATCCTCCTCCTCTGCCCATCCCATTGCTCTATTGGCTGGTCGCTGCGATGTCCTGGAAACTCAGTCGGTCGTCGTTAATTTTCAGCTAATGTTGAGTTACATGGAACTCGCCCTTTACATTCAGAGGTAATTCCCTTCTTTATTGATATCTTTTTCCTTAGCTAACCCATCCTTAGGCTGCGTAAAAACCCGAACGTACCTACCTCTTCGCGAACCACGGAAGTGCTTGCAGAGAACTGCAACAGCCCAGCCATCAACGGAGCTCGCCTTCAGAAATGGTACGGGTACGGTTCACGCTTGATATACTTAGCAGCTGCAGGTTAGTTCTAGATCTGCCAGTTAAGACTGTGTGCTGAAAACCACTTAGCCACTATGTATATCATTCCCTTGATTGCTGCAGCTGGGGCGAAATCTGTTTTTCTCAAGGCTAATAAAACCGCTATAGAAGGCTTGGTTTTTACTCTCCTTCACCCCGAAGGTACGTATATTTGATTCTGCTCCCTGACTACGCAACTGAGATGTCTCACAGTTCCCGACGGCAGCCAAAAATTAGGCCCTGCATCTGGGGCCCTGGTTCGCCATCATATTATACCTCAACTTGCTTTACTACGACACTGGGGATCCAACTTAGAGAATACCCACTTTCGGATCCTTATACCCTTGACAGATGACGACGCATCTACGTACCTTCCTTTTGGAGAGCTGAAGGGTGTTCACTCGGCCTTGAGTTCTTTTGACGTAAAGTGAGTGCTTGTTTCGTTTCGATGCCTATTATCATTTACTCAAGGTTATGGCAGCTTTTACAAACACGTATATGCAGATCCTGCTTGGGCTCTCCTCGCCCAAGCTCCTGTTGTATCTGCTCTTCCCCAGATGTCCAAGCCTGTAGACGATTCTTGTATCGCTGAAGAAATCCGAATCGATATACCCATTGACCTCCAACGCACCTCTTGCCCAGTTACTCTAGAAACGACTAGGGAATGGACTAACCTGGAACGTCCGAAGGCCCTAAATGCTGTAGAGGTTATTAATGTTCCCGACCTCAAAGACCAGGTACTTCCAACCTTTTTCTGTGAGAGCGCGACTCAAATATTCTTAGGTCCAGACTTTTTACGAGAACGGGGTTAAAAAACCAGATTCGTATTTGTTGATAGACACAAAAATAAGTGAAGGGTACGTCAGCTTAAGTCAACGTCTTTAGCTGTCATGTCTCACCTGACTACAGGAACGTGCTCCATTTCCGTGGCAAGAACAACAAGTTCTTGGCATTAGTAGCCACCAATCTCAAAGAATCTATCCCTAATCACGAAACCTTTATTGATCAGCTTGCTGGCGTCATGGTTGGGGAGATATTTGAAGACGTCTCCTCCCGTGTCGATTTCAGCTATCTGGCTTGGCACTGTTCTTACTACAATCGTTACGCTGAACAGGTAAGCACTTTCTTGATTTGTTTCCCTACAGTCTGTGACTATCGAGCAGGGAACGACAGCACCTAAGACACTCATCCCAATTTTGTGCGAAAAATTGGAAAGAAACAAGTTAACTTTTCGCAAAGAACGCCCTTGGCCTCCAAAGAAATCCAGCAAGATCCCGAAGGTGCAGACTTACTAGCTGAGTTGATGCGCCTCATAACAATTATTGCGGAGCACCACGTCAGTTCTTCTCATAATGTCTACATGTTATGCTAATTTTTTTTAGGTCAAGCGCTTTCTTCCAGAGGAATATTTAGAGATCAAGATCTACGTCACCAAACTTCCTCTGAACGAACGAAGCGCAGCTCATCCTTTCGGGGGCTTTGTCATTAACATCAGCGCAAGGACCGACGCCCATCGCGACATATTCGACAAGCTTTTTGTATTGTTATTCCCTTTGGGCGTTGGAAGGGAGGAGAGCTCTGTCTCTATGAGCTAGGTTCGTCTTCCGTCTCCATCCATGGGACATGCTGGTTTTCCCTTCTTGCGATATCACCCATTTTAATTTGGATTTCGAGGGTACCCGTCTGTCAATTGTGCTGCACTCAGACAAGTCTGGTGATAAATGGGTGCAGACAGGAAATGGTTGGGTTGCTCGTTCTTAGGCATATCATTCTTTTCTTTGTAATTTTTTTTTGCGCAAGGCGAAATTTACTAGGGTTTGTTAACTTCACTACGGATAAGACTGGGCCTAGAGTTCTGGGTTTATCGGGTGACCTCAAGCGCAACTATCTCGCCCCTAAACTTAGCCAGCGGATGACGGAGCCTGTAATGATTCCAGGGTGAGTTCTTCGAATACTGCCCTCTCATGCGTCATCTGAGTTATTTTTGCAGCTCCTGTCTATCGGATTCCTTTATTATTCCCATTAGCTCCTGGGCACAAAGGTTAGTTCTTCGTTGTTTACTTCTGAATCGAGGTTGTTGCAAGCAGCACGACAACATCTCCTTAATTACCTCTACAAGGTCGGTCAATCGAGACATTAATTGAATGACAGACTGATGAGAGCCCTGCAGCAGACGCTCAAAGTCTCGCTCCTCGAAGATCTAGCCCTTGACTTTACTATTCCTGGGAACGATCGAACTTGGAGTTAGAAAACCTTTCTTGAGGGATTTTCAAAAGTCTTCCAGCCCGCCTTGGCCTCAACAAACGCTTCTGCAGTTTTTCCGATAGATTTCCTCCCAGATAGTTAGGTTATTTAAACGAGTCAACTGGGGCATAGGATCGTTGCCTTTTCCTCACTAACGTCATATTGTTGAGGACCTTACCGCCCCCGAGGAAGTATACAACTGGAAGGTTTATGACATGGGTGGCTGTGATGTACGTCAAAGTGGTCTAGTTTTTTTCCCTTCTGACCCGAGCTGTGTTCCCTAGGATTGGGTGGGTGTTCTGACTTGTCTTTCTTTCTTGTTTTCTGAACGATTGTGCTGATTCTGCCTTTATTGGAGAGTTCCAGAGCCATGTTTTTGTGCATAGGTCTGACTGGTGGTGTCTAGGAACGTCTATTAGTCTGGTTTGACAACCAAAACTACGACAGAATTCAATGTTATTTCAGCAAACATTGTTTCTGTCTACGAGGCCGGGTACGTCGTTCGTTCTTCCGTGCAGAGTGCTAGTGTAACCCTTGACATAGATGCTTCTTTGCAGCGTTTACAGCCCATTTACGTCGCCGAAATCCCGCCCCCAGCTATTCGTGGCAGCCTGATCGGCATGAACCTCTAAACTGCGGAACCTCTAGATGGAAAGCTCAATGCTCGGAGGGTAGACAACTTGTCTTAGCACTCATCACTCTGGCGCTGCCTCTGAATCCGCGGAACCCGATTGATATCCCCTCTGGGGTCTTAAAATTATACGCCTACCCTGAGCAAATCAAACGTAACCGGCTAAATCCCAATTCGCCCTTGCACCCATCCTTTCTTCCAACCTCCCATGTCGACTACACCTCTCCATCCTCCTCTGCCGGGTCCAGCCTACATTAAACTTAGCGAAGTCGAGCACATGCTGGCCGCTATCAGTATCACTCAAGAAATAATGGCCAAAGGAGGGTCTATTCCGTTCTACAAAGATATTGAGGACGCCGATGTGACGGGTTATACTCGGGAAGCAATTGCCATTGACACCACAGATGTACGCTTCTTACTTAGTTTTGGTCTTGGTTTTACTTCACTCAGCGCTTCAACAGCTAGAAGAGGTCAGAAGTCTCATGACGAATTACAAGAAGGCCCAGAGATTGCGCGAAAAGTTCATACAGGACAACAAGCAGCTGTACCTTGACCTTGAAATTCTCCTAGACGACAACACCAAGTTACGCAGCCATAACGCATCACTAAGGTCCCACAAAAATTTACATTGCTCTCGTCACCGTGAAGTCGAGTAATTTTTTAAGCCCAACTATATATTCCTACTCTGAACCTTTTCGATAGGTCTCTCCTTGAGAATCAAATCAAGGAAATTCAAGCTGCCTGCACCTGCGGGCACAGCGGCGCTACAGCCACTCCACTTCCTAGGGATGTTTGCCTTGATTCGCAATTTTTTGCGACCGATTTTTTTGCGACCGACTTTGAAGGGCTCAGACATAAGCGGGAATCGCCCCTGGCCCTAGGAATATTGCGACCCCACCTCAACGCCGGGTGAGTATTTAATTGAGTCTTACCCCAACGTCTTCCTCACCCCTTGTAATTAGGATTACCAGTGTGCACAACAATGCTATTGTCGCTCCGTTTACTGTCGCTCCGTTCCTTGTCGAATCCCTCCTAGCAGACATTCCCGAGTCAGAATCGGTAGCAAGGTATCTAAAGTTCTTCCTCACCCCTTGCGATTAGAATTCCGACTCTTTTTGAAGGATTAACGGAGCTCAAGCTGCCTGCCGCAATGATTTTACAGTCTCTCATTCTCAATTGAGTCGAACCTAAATCCCGGTCAGACGTCTCGATGCAGTGAAGCTAGCGTAGGGAGAACAACGGACCAAAGTTAATTAGTGTTCCGTTGCACGTCGTATTCATAATGGTGTGATGGCATCTCTCGTGTTACCTGAAATTCTCCAAGACACACGCATCCCTTCAATGTACGGAAGATCATTACGTAAATCCCTCACAACAACAGCCCTGTCGTCCTCCCTCTTAACAGATCTACCTATGTCCCTCGTGTCTACTCTGGCTACAACTCGAGCCCCTACCTTAGGCCTTCCAGTACAGGTCTCCGACTCCGACTACGTCGTACTCTCAGTCACCAAGATTTGCGATCCTGATGAAGTCAAAATCATTTTGCTTCAGTCATTGAGAAACAACAGGCTGATGTATACTCCAGCCTGCGCCCCACAAAAACCCAGCATATCCTCCCCACGAACGCAGGGTTGAGGAGTCAAAGGAGCGAGTTTTTTACGATCAGTTTAATTCCCTCTACGTCGGTCGCATTCTATTTACTTTCTTTAATTGCGATCTGACGATAATCCCTCAAGCTTATCCAATTGCGCACAGCTTCCCATAAAGACCTTGTGAAGGCCCAGAACTCTACCTATGGCTGCCTCATTTCCCTCGTCAAAGAACCACGTTGCGATTTCAAAACACTGCCCGCGATCTATATTCAATTATTGGACGCCCACAAGAAGCTGCTAAGCAGCTATACTGGATTACCCTTCAGAGTTAGCCTGTCCAGGTAAGAAATACGACACCTTTCTTCGGAGTTTCTAAATTATAATCCTCAGTAGTGCCGTTGAGAGCCTGCCTCACAATACCCATGTTACGTGGATAGAGGCTAACCAGAGGTTCAAGCTTTCCGTCGGCTCCTACTATTATCCCCAGGCCTTTCTCATCCCAGCTGACGTGCCTGAGCCCCAAACCCTCCTCACTGCGCTCCCACCGCACCCCGACGCCGGCTGCCGCCTGGCCAAAAAGGGTAATTGCCCGTTTTAGGGTTCTTAGGATTCTTAGGGGCGTTCAGAAGGGCATCTCCAGGGACTCGGAGGTGAAAACTGTAGTATAATAAATTTCTTGATTACTTGCATACTTTTCGTATGACCTCTGAATCCTTGTCATATTTCAAGTCCAATAATCGTCAAAATTTTCATTCAAACCCAAGGCTTGGGTATGTTCAGCTAATAGCGCTCGAAACCGTCAAGCCCAGGTAATTATGGGCCCAAATTGTTTCTCACCGGTAAATAACGTGAAAGCCTGCCTGCCTGATTAACTTGGTTGCAGGACGGAATAATGATCCTCGGTTTTTTGGTCGCCATCTTTGGTCGCCATCGTCTTCTCTTCTCTCTCTCAAGTTCTTTCCTCTTCTCTTCCTTCCGTCCAGAACAACCCCTCCATGATGAGCGACCGCAATTCAGACGCAGCAGAGGAGGTCACCCGCATTTTCAAGATACCCGATCAAAATGCTACAATAGAAGAGCTACGAGAGGCAAGTTCCCCAGTGCTCTGAAATCCTCAGATTCTGTACTAACAGGTGCTTCATAAGGCTCTAAAAAATCAACAGAGATTCGTCAATAAAGTTCTAAATGAAAACAAAGAGCTACGAGCTCAAGTAGCCAAGTACGAGGCCAGTAAACCGGGGCGTAAAGCCAAAGAATCCAAAGGGAGCCTTAGAGGTGAAGACCGCGACGGCTATTTCTCCAAAATCATTGTGCTAGGCAAAAGCTTTTCAACCATGGTTGACCCGTGGACTGGGATTGCCATTTTCGACAAGCAGGTCGCTACTCCCCTAGCCCAACCAAAGGATATTTTCAAACCGGATTCAGCCCTTTATTTTCAATACCTCACGGCCTCGCTCTACGATTGGGTCCCAGGGAAATTTCATCATTTGGTCGACGCAACTGAATATAGCGACTTTGGTTTCAACGTAAGTTTCTCTTCCTATCCTAGTTTTATACGGAATGATTGATCTTTCCTCAGTTTATTCACAACGTGAACGCCCAGAGATCCCAAGCGATCATAAGAATAAAAGAATGTCTTCCTAACATTCTGCTTCAAGGGAAGGTTATTGCTTCTGCAGAAGCTGTGCAGTATCAGCGACTCCTTTTGTTCGCTGGGGATGACCCCAAGGTTCTCAAAATCGCAAAATTTCCTCCCATAATCTACGCCGAACTGAAGTCAAATCCAACGGCACTCTTCATGAATAGGATCCCCCCTTTGGTAAGAGAAACCCTGTCTTGAGTGACGCAGGATTTACTGAAGCCAACTTTAAGGTCTTGCGCGCCATTCTTTTCGGCAAAGCCAGTCTTGGCGACAATGGCAAACAAAAGCCGGTCGGCTCCCTGGTGGGGATTATGTGGAACGTAAAAGCTGTTACGGAGGGTTCTATGGCGTTTGCATGCACCATCGTAAGTGTCCTGAATTTTTCAGAGCTATGTCTTAGTCCCCATATCTAGTGCATCTTCGTCATTTACTGGCTGACCCAAAGCGGTAAAGTCGAAGATTTTGATGAAGTCGGGAGTACCTCCAAAATATCTTTTCGCCAAATCTTCATGAGATTTTTGCGAGCGCTGAAGATGAAGGCAGGTTCCCCTGGGTACAGTCGCATTATAAAGTTTTGGCAGAAGATTGTATTCCACGGCGTTACAATCCCAGGGCCTGTCGATGCAGACCCAACTGCTGAGGCAGACTCCGACGAAGAGATGGCAGATGCGCTGGAGGGTATGGATATTGAAGAGGATGCGGTTGAGGGGTTTCAGTTTGGTGATGAGACTGAGGGTGAGTAATTTCTGCAACACATCGGGGCTTCATTAATCAACCGCACAGAGGAACTAGCTCCAGCTTCACCCCCACGCCCAGTTCCGGAGGCTCCACCCGCTACTCGACCCGTTGCTAGGCCTGTTGCTCGACCCACGGGTCAAGCTGTGGACCAACCAGCTCCTGCCAATGACGGCGATGGCGGGGATTTGGAGAGCTTGGACGAGTCGCTGTCTGCCAGTGTACCTATTCGACGTCCTGCCTCAGGTCAACGCCGGGTGCAATTCACAAAGCCCACCTCCTCCAGCTCAGAACTCACATCACCCGATGGCAGTGAGGACGATTCACCTGTCAAGGCTCTCTCAAGTCGGGTCAATGCAAAGTCAGGCAGGGACGCATTGAGTAAGGCCAAGTCGAAGTCTAAGGCCATCGCGGCGGACGAAACCGTAGCGGACGAAACCGTAGCTGATACAGAAGCCAGTCCTCCCCGTACCCGGCGTTCTCGTAAAAAAATGTAGGGTACAACATGTATAATAATTTCTTGACCCCGAGTTTGCGTTTCAATTTTTGAGTCCTTGACGTCGTTTGTTCGTCAAGGAAGTTTAGGTATAGGCATAATATTGTGCTTAGAGTAAGCACTGTTACTATTACATTTAAGCCACTATGGCTGAACTGTCTATATCATCAGTTTTGCAATATTTAGCGTTCGCAAGAGGTCGAGTGTTCAATTCCCAAAGTAAGTCACAAATAAATCTAAAGTCACAAGCCAATCTAATAAACAGTCAGTAAAAGTAACTAAGTAATAGTAAAGTCAGTAAGTAAGTAAGTAATAGTAACGTCAGTAAGTAATTGTAAGGTTAGTCGGCAACTGAGTAAGTAACAGATTGGACTAGTGGACAGGTACCGTAAGTAACACATTAGATGCACAAGTAAATACACTACAAATTGACTGGGATAACAACAAGTTAGCAGGGTAAGACCCGGTAGTGGGCAAGGTGTATTTTTTCATCTTATAATGTGATCCAACCTTATCATAAGAAGAGTAGACTCATACCTGCCTATAAGAAGGTGCCGCCTTGCAGTGTCTTATAATCGGCCCGACTCTGATAAGATGGACCCACTCTTGTAACTCCTGACATGACAAAATAACTCTTACAACCTCTTACAAGCAAGAACCGTCTTATAACATAGAAGCTTCTTACAGAGGCCTGTAATTCGGACGCAGGGTGATAAGGTGCTGATAAGGCTGTGCCGTCTGATAACATGACCGCGGCTTATCAGAGCGGATAAGATAGGCTGTTGTTATCGGATCTTCCCATCTTATCACGGTCGCTGATCTTATCACGAGTCTTTGTTTGTACAAGAGTGCTATCGCTCCCGATCCTATTATGCCCTTACAAGGCCTTACCGCCCCTTGCAACGAATTTTAGAAATTTCCGACATGATTCTGCACCGGAAAACATCCTGCAAACGAGGGGAAAGCGCGAGCCAAGTCTGGTCGGGTCCGAGAGACCAAGCACATCTGAATCTGCGCTATTGCATCTATAGTATCTTGCGGGGGTGATACATGGATGAAAAGTCTCGTATCGATTCGAGCGCAGGAAACAATGGGAAGAAGCGAGAATGACCAGCACAGTGGCTGTGCCTCTGCGGCACTGCCACTTGTTCGCAGAACTTTTCTTTCTTCTGGTTGCCACCTCCGGCATGCACATGAGGTCATACTCCCAACGATTTGCCTTCCAACGTCTGCATTTACGCCGTGGGCCACACCTCGGTGTCTAGATGTGCTTCCTGTCCGAGACTTCGAACGAACGAATGATTTGCGGCCACAGTACTAAGTGACAGTCTGGGCCTCAGGCTGTTTCTTGCGGATAGAGAGCGCCCTCGCCAGCCGTCATCTGCTCTCTCACTAGTCAATTGCTCGACAACTCCGGCCGCCCAATCTCAAGAACGCACCAGGCCGTCGTCACTTATTCAAGAGCAACCAGTTGCGTGGCGAATTCCGCGCCTCCGACTCCCAATTCCGAGTCTGGCGAATGTGGAAACCTCAGGGAGCTGCCTTGGAACTTTGCTTTGGCAGCCCCAAGTGCCATTTCCTCCGAGTCGAGCGCTTCAAGTAGACCCTCAACCACCGCTCGGAACTCTCCATCTGGCCCCGCCTTCGCGAACACCAAACAACCGTCCGAGGATTACTCGAACTCAACGTGCGAATCATCCGTGAAGCCTCGCTCCGCTCCACATCCGGTGCTTATCTTCCAGGTTCGCTGTCGCGCTCCAGGGCTCCAAGGCTCTAACGCTTCATACTCAGCACCGCACGCTATCTCTGTCCGATTTAAGAATTCACCTGCACACTGTCTCTTTCCGAGCGAAGTATTCGACTACATGCTGTCTCTCTGTCCTGATTCAAGATACAACTTGCCATATATGCAACTCGTCATCCCCTGAGCGCCACAACTTATTCGCGCTCAATCTCAATCCGTGTCACCGGTCCTCTCGCGACTTCGAAAATTCCAATCTGCAATCGCGCACCCAAATTCTATCCGCCTTCATTTCTGCTCAGTCTCCGTCTCCCCATACTCCCTCTATCGCTCCTCGACTCCTCTACTCCACGATTTTCATGTTCACATGTACTGATCTCAGCTGTAGATATTCTTCCGTCCGTCCCGTCTTGTAGTCATGTCGATTGACATTGATCCAATGCGCTGACCCAACGACCCACATTTTTGGGAGAGAATAAGAGCGGCCTGGTGGTGTGGTGGTCACACATCTGCTTGCAGTGGAGGCTCCATCCAGACGATTTCGGCAGAAGTCCCTTGTTCGACTCAAGGCCAGGCCATACTTTGTGTATAAGCCGAGTTTTTTCTGTCGTACGCTGCTCAAATTTGCGCATCTGTTTGCCATTCGGGAAAGCTCAGGAATGGCCTGGTGGTGTAGTGGGTACACGCCTGCTTTCTATAGATATGTGAGTTTTTCTTTCGTAGGAGTTCAATTCAAGGCCAGGCCATTCCATCGTTATCTTATTTTTTTGGCTCCCTCCCCGCCTCTAAACTTACTCTTTCATTTTTTCTCATCTGCCACGCCCGGACGCGTTTGATGTCAATATTTCGACTTGTGGTTGATTTTTGAAGTTCCGGGGCTCGACACGTGACGTTCCGGAAACGCCCGGCTCTCTTGCTCTTCGCTTCCACCGTCTGTCTTTTTGCGCCTGGGAGTGAGCAGTGATACGACGACGGTAACAACCCAACTATTTCAGGCGCTCTTTCAACACGCGGCCTCCGTCCACCATTTGCGTCAACAATCTTCTCACGCCGAGGGTTCAAGTTTTCTGACCCCAATTGCAAGGAGACTCAGAGTTGAACAGCTAATCCTAGCATGTCCCAGGACAGCGAGCTTATGCTCCGTTGATGGGCAACTCGGGCTTCCGGGAAATACTTGCTGTCGGCGCTAATTCTCGTACTTTCGCTTGAAAACTATCAAGATGGGACTTCTTGACGTCGCTGAAACCTTCCTGTGCGCCAAAAATTGGGCTCCAAGTGCCATCTTAAATCCGACACTCTGACATGGTAATCTATGTTCCACTTGGATCTGTCACCTCATTGCGGTTTAAATAGAATACAGAACCTCCTGCAGGTATATTTGCCCTCTACTTCCGGCCCTTCGCATGACTGACACAAGAATAGACGAACTTCTTGATCGATTTGCATTTGGTACAGCATTCCTGCTTGCACGAGCAGGTTTTACCTGGCCAGTGTCACCTCAATTAACCCTGCTTGGAGCGGCGTGCACTAAGAAAACCTGCCTTGCCAGCCGGAGGAACTGAAGCTGGGAGTAGTGGTGCCGCACTTGCCGCATGAAGATGTGCTAGGCATATTTATGTCTCTGGAGCGAAGGTGCGGTGAGCTAGATAGTGATAGGAGAAAGACGAGAGTCACCTGGAGATGTATCTGGGTAACTGGAGTGGGGAGTATTGAGCTGGATTTGCTGGGAAAGAATTAGTGCGAGCATCCACAAGGACAGGGAAAACGCAGCCTCACCTGCGGTGCTACTAGGGAGCTCGAACGTGGAGGAGCACGATTATTTTGCCTCGTTATAAGCACTCAAAGAGACGCCAGGGATGATCAAACCATGAGCTGTGCGATGAGTCTAGTGTCAAACAGATTGTTGAGAAGCACATAATTATCTGTCGTGTCGGTTATATGTACGTCTGTCTGTTCAACTTGACAGACCAGTAGTCCAACGCCGAACTGGAGCATAGTGAAAAGCTTCAGATGGTGTCACTTATGGAAACTGCATGTCCGACTCCCATCGGAGACGGGTGTGTGTGGCAGCAAATATCTGTGGGTGCCGCTCACCCATCTGCCCGCCTTTGTAAGATCCAACTAGAAACTCGAGAGGTATCCGATGGCAAACGATATTAACCATCATTTTCTATTTTCTCTTCCCCGAGCTGAACGCAGTTTCTATTAGAAAGAAGTACAATTGATCTCCGACGGTAAGCGGATGGATCCCTACCAGTCCAGACAGATTTTTATCTGAGGCGGGATTCCGAGAAATAAATTCAACCTGGGTTGAAGTGCGCATGTGAGCCCTCGGCAACCGCCGGAATCCGCCCATATTACAACGAACCTCCCAAAGTACCTGCGGGAATCATACCCCTGAAGTTCAAACCACATAATAACATGATAATCCTGCTGGTGTCTCAAGGACCTCGCAGGCTAGACGGAAGTTTCAATAAACGAGCTAGTAAGTTCATCTGCCTACGACTCATTAGACAGATGGTCGCCGGCCATGTCCAACCGCCACAATATCTGACACTTCATATCTCAAGGCCTGCAAGTGGTACTTTGACTCCAGGATCCTTGTCAACTATTTTGCGCGCTACGTAGGCTGGGCGGCGAGACATATTTTGGCCGAACCTCAGTTTCTCTTGTACTGGCTGTGGGGTTTCTCTCGAATCCCGTAGGTACCCGCAAACCTTAATCCTGAACCCGAATGTTGTAAATTGTACACTCTCCATTTGAAACCCTCCAGGTGCTAGAAATAACCCGCGCCTGTGCATAGTGCGACGAACAGTCACGAACTTGTACTCTTTTGCGTTTCATCAAATTGGGGCGACGCGTCTCGTAATCTGCCTTGGGCGCTAGATGGAGCTTGTCATTCATCCAGAGCTGCAGACATCTGTTCATAGTACTTGATTCGCCTGGTCCTCCTGTGGTGCTTTGCCTGTTTCTAAATATTATTACAGTAACGGATGAAGATATGGGCATGAACGAACTTTCCGAATTCATGACTGGGTGATCAATGAATACAGGACCCGAACAAATTACGGCAAAGCGCTTGTTTCATTTTTGGAGGGATTTCTAGTCCAAGGTTGGCAAGTTGCCATGTCAGTACCCGCGCTGTCCATCGTCTTCATTTCGCACATTTTATCAGGTGTTGGTTTAATAATGCGTTCGAGAGGCGAGCCGGGACTGAAATCTTGGCAAATATATCCTGCATGGCTCCCCGGCTTCGATTTCGAATGGTTTTGAGCTGGGGTGCAGTTTTTATCCCTTTGAGTTCTCACGCGACGTTTCCCATCAAACCATGTGATCGTACCGCGCACTGCCTCACCGGCATGCATCATGTCTTCTCAGTTCACTTCCAAGCTAGGGACCAATTATTGTCCCAAGGACGAGGAGATAGCGGAGATTCGAGCCCTTCTCGTTGGACCCACTATCCAATTGAAGGGACTCGACGATGAAATCGCCGAGTTACAAAAGGCCCTGGACAAACTGGCAGCTGAGCGCAACAGGCTTAGTGCCTACGTGGACGCCCACAGGGCCCTCATTTCGCCAGTTCGACGGCTTCCGCTCGACATAATCCAAGAAATCTTCATAGCCTGCATTCCGACGCACCGAAATTGCGTCATGAGCGCCTTGGAAGCACCGGTTCTCCTAGGGCGCATTTGCAGCTCCTGGAGAGGAATTTCGCTCTCGACACCCCGGCTGTGGTCCAGGCTGCATATCGTGGAGCCCAGTCGGTCTCATGGCTCTGCCCTTGGGCCACTCGAGAAGAAACTGGCACAGCGAGCCGAGACGACCAAGATATGGCTAGGTCGCTCCGGCCAGTGCCCACTGTCCATATCGCTGCAATCCCCGTTTCACCCTCCAGGCCGCACTTCGGCCACCGAAAATCTGGTCACCCAGACCCTACTCCCATTTGCATCCTGTTGGCAGCACATCACCGTCGCCACTGTCCCTTCAGCTCTACAACACCTTACAGAGGCGGATGTGCCGATACTCAAGTCAATCAGCATCCGCGAGATTCACGACTCTACAGACATCCCCGCGCGATGGGAGTCGTTAGACTTCCTTCATGGCCCTGAAATCTCCTCCTTTTCTATTGAGGGAGCGAGTTTCGCCCCCCTTGAATTACGGCTTCGCTGGGACCACTTGACAGAGCTTTCGATGTTTTCCCTATGGCGACCTGAAGGAGGCCACCTCACAAGTGTTATCTCACTGCAGCTTTTCTCCCGGTGTCCTCAATTGCGGGCCTGCCGGCTGCTCGTCCACGATACCGATCCTGACGAACACAGTGGAGTCAGAGAGCCCAATATTGAGCTCTCTCTTCTTCATACATTGGACGTACAATTTTTTGGCTATTTTTCAACTACCATTCGCCAGCTGTTCACTGGCCGGGTCCGATTCCCACAATTGCGGCACCTCAGGCTTCGCGGAATTCCGCATGATACGGACACCATCCCCTACGCCGACTTGCTCGCCACTGCCTCGCACATCGAGATCCTCGACATCAACATTGAGCTGTTTTTAGATGCAAAGACAGCTTTTGCTGACTTTTTTCGTGGACTACCGGCAACGATTCTGGAAATCAAAATCAGCTCGCTCGGTGGGCTCGACGAAGGCTCCAGGATTTTCGATGACGAGATTTTGGAACTGCTTATTATATCTCCTAGCTGTCCTACCCCGTCTTGCCCGGGCTTGGAAGTGCTGGAAGTAAGCTGTTGCTGTTCTTTTTCCGACGAGGCGATCTTGCGTTTCGTCAAATCCCGGAGGCTGAAACGTCTCGCAATCCGCATAGACGGGGATATAGAGCGCGACATCCGTCCGGAACTCGAGCCACTCGTGCAGAATGGGCTGCATCTCGAACTTATCTACACTCCGTCTTCGACGTTTGACTTTTCTCCGTGGGCAGGCCTGGCGGATGCCCCGAGATGATCTTAATATTCTCGCAATGACAGACAGTAAATAATCCATATATCTCGATAAACGCCGCTTGAATCTATGTACTTTTGTGTAAACCAAAGCTTCTGCAGCCCAACCGCTATTCTTGCACTTACAGAACCACTGCTTTACAAATATATTGACAATTTGCAGGCCTCTGGGAAATAAAGCACATTTAGGATAAATGTGGTGGAAGGCGATGGGTGAGGGTGACGGTAAACCCGCCCACAAGCAAGCATAGGCGGCAAATAACATGCTACTGAAGCAAGTGCGTGAGCCCGCGCCGCCACCGCGTTCCAACCCGCGCAGATTCAGCCCGGGATACGGGGCACGCTCAACGCCGCAGTATCATCGCCACCACTACGCCGACGGCACCACAAGACCTTGTAGGTTCCCGTGACGCCGAGCGAAATTGGGGACTGGGCGCGATGCGCGCCGCCGCTCCAAAGGACAGAACAAAACAATGCGCCCGACCGTGACAGAATTGGTGCCTTCTAGGCGCACAAGCGAAGCGCTCACCATCCCCGCTGAGATCGCGAAACCCTCGACCTCCCGGCGCGCGGAAAAAAGTGCGGATAATACGATACCATCACGCAAGGCAACCTCATGAGGAGCTCCATTCTCACAGTGCACGCCGACCTGCGCTCCGTACGTGTGGACACTGTGGAGGCTCTGCAATTCAATGCGAAGTGAAATAAAGGAAATAATCGGCGTAGTCCAAGACAGAGAAGGGTAGCGGAGATGAAGGAGGAGGAGGGGGAATGAGACGAGGTGAGGTGACTGTGCACGAAGTGCGCGAGGGCACGCACAGCTCTTAAATGGCATGAAGAGATCGCCCGCGGACCATACACCGCGAACCCATCTCCGCGCACATATCGCCTGCTCCGCGACGCTTGACACCGGCATTCGCCTCACCTACCCGCACACGGTCGCTCTCCAATTCATAGCAGCGCGTGGTACTCGGATGAGTATCGTCGGAGCGCGCCTCTTTGCTCCCGATGCACGAACAAGTCTCCGATTCAGATCCAATCCGCTCGTCAGGTGTGTGGGGGGGTGTTCACTGAATCCGAGGCAGGAGTGGAGGCGGTGGTGCTGATAGAGACAGGGTAGAGACAGGTAGAGACGGGTGGGAGATGGCGAGGATATTGTTCGGGGCGCGCGCGCTTTGCGAGGGCGGCGATAGGGGGAGAGGATCGGGGCGGTAAGGAAGCTAGGCGCAGTCTGGCGTGCTCTGAGCTGCTTGATACTTGCAACTATCCAAGGCGCATCTCGAGGCCGACGACCGGCCGTCGTGCACTAGAATTGGAACGGCCAAATGTTGTGCGCGGCTGCTCTATGTGACCAC
>JARGYA010001074.1:0-24616 GCA_029204335.1 Mycena vulgaris | reverse complement strand
CGCGATTTTAGAAGTTCCGACCGAAGCTGCGGCCGCGAGCTCGTCCGGGGGAATTCTGAGAGGCCCAGGGGTGATGATGTAAATAGTGCGTGTACATCGAAGGAATCCCTGGAAACCGGCGTTCATGAGTTGGACCGCGTCGTGTCATTCTACCTACCTACCTACCATGACTAAACTTACACGTCAGATAGTACAGATACATGGATTGTATATATATCCCATCATACTGTAAATCAACTAAATGCCGCGAAACATGATTGACCGCGGCCTCGTCCCTGTCTTTCGTTTATTCTGGAGGACAGCTCATAGTGAGACTTCCAGCTCTACACTGACAAACTGAAGCTGGACCTTGCGAAGGGCGGGAATTGGACACCAAGCCAGGGCGACTCTTCAGTCTGTATGCATGGCCCCCCGGGATTCTTACCCTGGTCCACGCTCGACATTTCGAGAGGAGTGCGGCATGATCGCAAAACGGTAATCTCGAGCTTGCACAGTTGCATTTACTGGTGAGCCGGACTCGTGAAATTCCGAACAGGGGCTAGCTCCGGTTCGATTAGTCAGTAAATTCCCTGCAGTGACCTTCGAGTCTGGACCACAGCCTCACCACTTTACTAAGTTCACGGTGAATCACGGCGTATAGTGTACACGGAGTGCGTAAGCTGTGACTGCCGTGTCGGACGCACATCGAGCAGAGTCATTTCCGCGCAAACACGTCTGGTTGAATCTGGACAATTACAGGGAATGAGTGCGGATTAGTGCCCTAGCAGTCCTCATATCCGAATAACCGTCTGGTAGCTGGGGACGCCAGCGCCCATATATCCTGGGCGGCAACGCCCCCTGGGGCTCGCCGCCACGCAGGGGGTCCGTATTTGATCCCCGTCGTCCCCAAGGAAAAGGGAACGGTCAACTAAGTTCATTCATATGAGCATGTATTGCCGCCACTCACTCACTCAGGCTTACACGAATGCTCATATGCTTACACGAGTGAGTGGTGGCAATACATGCTCATATGAATGAACTCTGATCGTTCCCTTTTCCTCGGGGATGACGTGGATCAAATATGGACCCCCTGCGTGGCGGCGAGCCCCAGGGGGCGTTGCCGCCCAGGATATATGGGCGCTGGCGTCCCCAGATAGAGGGTATCTCCGCAGGCGGCTTTGTGCAGCCGCATGCGGCTTTGCGCAACCTCTCTTATGTTTAGCCACCAGCGCAATTTTGGATGTCGGATTGATGATGGCTATTAGGGGAACTGGAACAGGACAGCCTACCTCTAGGACATTCAGACGTATATTTAGCCACCAGTGAAATTTTAGATCTTGGATTGATAATGTCTATTACGGGAACTGGAACAGCATAGAATACCTATAGCGCAATTTTAGATCTTGGATTGATAATGGCTATTACGGGAACTGGATTGAACTCAGCTTACGTGAGTCCGGCATGGGCGCACGTCGTGAAGGCGGGGCAGTCGGACTCAGGAGAGCGAAGTGCAAGCAATTCGCGTCCGCCTGGTGTTGGACGTCGTATATAGAGCTGAAAAATGCTTGAGCCAACAGAAAGGAGAGATTACGAGATATAGTACCTGGATGGCAAGTACAGGATTGAACGGAAGGAGCATTAAGGAATACTCTAACATTGTCACACTTGAGACATCGCGCAATGATATTGAACAGAATCTTGATATCTCCTTACATTCACAATTGCGTGGTGAACATATATAAGGTGAGATGCACTAACCTTCCTCCCTACCCAACAGTGCGTCTCTCGCCCCTGCAGCACGAACGGCAGACATACAGTGGGCAACCTCTACACCTGGTTTTATTATCCCTGATTGCGCTTTAGATCCCAAATTTCCATACAAGAATGAAGCTCACCATTGCTGTATCCATCGCTATGGCCCTGGCATCGATCGTGCGCGGGGCTGCCGTCGCGGCGCCGCGGGCGGCGCCCTTCGGGATCAACATCGGATTCATATCGTCCGATGACAACACAGTGGCCTGGGTCGAGGGCCAGTCCCAGTGCGACAACGTCATCCTCGCGCCCGTGAGTAATCCCTTGTATTCAAGGCCCACCATGCCGACGCACATTCAGACCGGGGCGAACTTCTGCAATCGCCCTTTCAGCCTCAACGGCGAAACCTTCACTGCGCAAGGCTGCGGCGGGCCCTTCTGGATTCAAAACGCCGACGGATCCGTCTTTGCTTACTGCACCGATTTCAGCGAGGAGAGTAAGTGCGGAGTCACTACCCAGTACCACTGCATTTAGGTCACAAGAGGTCGTGGGGTGAATGGAATTGGTCTGGTGCATAGTCTCGCGTGGTTTCTTTTTCTTGTAATTTTTGAATAGGCCTTATTCTCCGCGGGTTCAACACCCGTGATTTCACCGAACACACTGTGTTGATCTGCTGAACACGGTGGATATTGGGGTGGGCGGAGTGAACAAAAATAACAGCCAGCACACGCACAATAGTACTGAGTAATCAGGCCTTTCATATGGCCCGAGTGCAAGGGGCAGTACTACTAGGTTTTCTTGAAGGAGTAGCGCAAAACAAGACTAAGTTGCTTGAGAGATTGAGCAAGGAACGGCTGGAGCCCCTGATGTCGGATCAACGACCGATAAACGCCGATGCTGCTTGTCTGCTCTGATCACCCGATTCTTCATTGCTTCTCAGGGTGCCGGCGGACGGATCTCGTTTCTTGAAACTTCGTGCCTTTGTTCCGACTGCAGCCCGGCCACCCAACGCCAATCTCGGATTAGACTACGGGATACATTGCGGATCATACCGTGCTATCCCCCATTCCTCGTATTGTAGTCCAGTCCTCCTCTAAGCGATGCAGCTCGCTCATCTCACAACCAGGCTGAAACATAATCTTTTAGCCAATCTGGCCGCCGTAGTTGACATCTAGCTTTACCAAATTGACCACCCATCTCAGGACGGGGAGACACGCCCGGGGCAGCGACGCTGCGTCTCTCTCGGAGACCACAGCGTGGGATCAGCTGCATCGCTGACTCCTGAGCCCCATCTGGATCTCGTTCTCTTTATTCCAAATTTATTTGCCGCTGAATTGGACTTGTGTCAAACGGGTTAAAATCTCGCGAAATTACTCGATTTACTCGCTGGATAGGCCTGGGAAAAGAAGGCAATGAAATCAACCCGCTGCCCCAGCTATACTTATGAAGGGAGTATGCGGGTTCCTTTGTACAAAAAATCAATTCCGCGCGCGAAAGAGTTTGCGCGCGAAAGAGGCCCAATTTGGAAGGTAGACCAAAGTTAGACTGAATGTCTCATTGACCAGGAAAATGGATGCCCGAGGCCTCGATGGGCTCTCAATGAATTAAATTACAGCTCTTCACGCCGTGATCAAGCTTACTTTATTTTTCGCCAATCGTGTTCCCGTGTAGAGCCGACGGTCACGTGTATAACCGCTGTTACTGGACAAAACCCCTGTGGGCATTGATGAACATCAGTGAACATCGATGACACTGGATGGTCATCAATGCTCATGGATGCCGAGTCAGTGGCCACGAATGTTCCTGAATTAAAGGATCAGCCTCCAAGAGTGCTCGAACTGGCCAATTCTAATGTACCATTGATGCTGACTGCTTCTATCAGACTCTACCACCCAACATTGATGCCCCATCCATTCTCAACATCAATGGGACACCAGTCCCCAATGGATGTTTCACACCCAACATCAATGCCCAATGCCTCGCAATTACCCCGATATTTGTCAAATTTATCTTCATGCCTAACCTACCTCTGTATAGCGGATTGATCACTACTGGTGGTCTACTCTTCTCAAATCATTTGTTATCTTGCTCTCTCTCCTGGCCCTGATCATACGGCAGACATCACAAATGAAATACCTCCAGGATTCAAGAAAGCAGGAACCATAAAAATTTGAGAGTGGCTGGAGCTCTGCTACGTGTTTCAAAAATGTAACAAGGGTCTATCCATCTGACTCCCTTCAGGAAGACCTTCCGGAAAGATCAAGAATTTGGGTGCAAATTTGAGTAAATTCATGCAAGAGGTACTGAATTGGGTGGACGCGACATAAAGACAGCGGCGGTGTGCCATTAATGTTGAACATCTACGGAGGCAGCCGAAATACTGACACTGTTGAAAAATTATGCAGTCCCCAGCATAGGTGTCCATAGATGGCCACTGAATGAAATGAATGTGCACACGGTGGACATGCATGGCCATCCATGCTCATCGACGAAATCAATGACCATCAATGGACATTGATGGTCATCGGGGTTTTGTCCAATAACGCCCGTCATACACGTGCCTACCCGCTGATCGGGTCTCTTCGGCCGTACACACCGCACTGCGATTTACTTCAACACTTCCCAAGCCGTAAGTATAGCACAGTTCTAATCAACCCCCCGTAGTCAGCAAGGAGTTTGCTGCTATTCAGTAGCCCTCTGATTGTAATATCAGATCTAATGGCGGGCACGACGGGGTGTGTCGGGATGTGTTCGGGGCGCTTTTGAGGGGTAAAAACTGGTCCAACAATGCTGTAAATAATCATGTAGAAAAAAAGGTACATCATCTGTGCTCCCATATTTTCTCCACCCGACTGGACTAACAAATTGGAGGATTTCACCTGGTTCGAGACCACTTGAGGAAAAATGGCTGCAAGTGGCTGAAAATGGCCCGGGAAAAATCGAGAAAAAAGCTGAGCTTGGGGGGGACGTACTGGGAGCATTCTAGCTCCGTCCCCGCATCTTTAAAACCTTTTATTCGTCGAAAATACGGCGGGAATGGATGCAGCATCTTATCTTATCTCTGACGTAGGGGTTGCTGAATAGCAATCTGCTATTCAACAGCCCCCGTACCGTGTACGGGGGGTTGCTGATTAGAATTATCTGCAAGTATATCATACAAACCTCAGAATGACCTAAATGTGAGTTTAGTGGTGGGGAACACGGGATAATTCTAATCAGCAACCCCCGTACACGAGTACGGGGGTTGTCGATTAGTAGATTGCTATTCAGCAACCCCCACGTCAGAGATAAAATAAGATACCGGACACTTCTGCATCCATTCCCGCCGTATTTTCGACAACAAAAAGGTTTCGAATATGCGGGGCGGATCCAGAATGTTCCCAGTACGTCCCCCCACAAACCCAGCTTTTTTCCCGAATTTTATTGGGCCATTTTCAGCCATTTTTTCCTCAAGTGGTCTCGAGCCAGTTGAAATCCTCCAATTTGTTAGCCCAGCCGGGCGGAAAAAAACTAGGAGCACAGGTGATGTACTTTTATCTCTACACGATTATTTACAGTATTTTGGACCAGTTTTTACCCCTCAAAAGCGCCCCGAACACATCCCGACACACTCGCCGCGCGCGCCATCAGATCTGATATTACAAATCAGAGGGTTGCTGAATAGCAGTAGCCTCCGTGCTGAGACTACGGGGGGGTTGCTGATTAGAATTATCCGGGAACACGTGCTAATAAAATGATCGTCTCATTAGTTCCGACTCTGTAATTAAAGAAGCGCCAATGAAATATATCTTAAGTACGGAGAGAAATAAGCGGGACTGCCTCGGGCTGTCCTCGGGGGTGCAATTGGTGAAAATGCGGTGCAGCAGCATAGAGGCATCATAGGAGAATGGAAGGCTAAATAGTGAAATCGGAAAATTAAATAGAACGGCTCCGGGGAATAATGGATAATTGGAGCACGAGTTACTTTTAGTTAATCAGTCTTGAAGGGCTGCCATTTAGGGTGCGCTCCAGGTACCGCCCGCCCATACTGATCTCGAACGGGAACTTCGGCAGGCCAGCTTCATGATAATTCATTAAAAATAATTAATTTTTGATCACAGCTAGATCTAGAGACCGTGTGTACAGCGGATGGCTCCAAACACTGGCAATCGCCACCAAACTAAGCAGGTTGAACCAAGATTGAACGCAAAAGATGAGGGGTACAGCCACTCGGCTTGCGCTCGGCTCGATGACGTGTGCTTCTGACGTACCACTCTTTTCGCGCGCGACAAAACTCTTTCGCCCGCGCTTGGCCCGCGCTGAACTTCTTTCGCGCGTGCAAAAAATGAATTTTTGTACAAACGAGCCCTCATACTAGATGTGTTGAAAGCGTCCTTCATGACATGGATCTTCCCGCAACACGAATGGCGTACATTCATTGAGTCTGTGATCTCGGCAAACTCGTCGATTTTTTATCGTTCTTGTGAATGTAGTCATCTGAGTGTCCTGGTTCTTCAAGCTCCCAGCATTGAACCGCGCATTGGTCTGCTGCTCCCAGACGGCAATTTTAGATGTACCGACGGGGAAAAAGAATTACGCTGTTCGATGACGATGATGCCTTGGGCTCTGGGCCCTGGCACGCGAGCTTTCTTGGAGGATTTTATCATCTCCTCGTCTGTCAATTTGAGCTTTCGCTTCGAAGACCCCTTAGCTTGCGTGAAGATGCTACAAAATTCTGTGGTTGCCGGACGTGCCCAGATAGGACACTTCGGGTGTGATCTCAATGTCCATCATATTCGGCTCCGAGTTGTCCACGTCGACCTCCATCCCCGCGTCCACGTCAACCTCCATCTGCAACCAACTCTCATCCATTGGACCCTCATAGTCGTCTCCCACAACAGGCTCCCTTTGAAGCTCCTCCGTCGGTTCTCCAGTATTCGAGCCACTTGGAGCCGGATCGGGAGTCGGATTGAGCAACCGACTCAAGCTCTCAGGTATTGTCGCTGCTGCTGAAGCGGATACCGTTATTGGGTTCAGCAGCTGATGCAGCGTTACTGCAGCTCTATTGTGCGTCGCTGAAGCAGCCGGCGGAGACGGAGCGCGTGTGCGTGAGTTTAAAACCCGTGCAAGGGATAGCGGTAACCGAGGGGGCTGGTACACAACAGGGACCTTCTCGATGGCAGACTGGGCAGCGGGGCCAGCAGTCTGAAGTGTGTGAGTGGGGCCCTCGTTATAATACTGAAATTAGTTACACTTCTCTCATGTTCGTCGCAGAGAGTATTAAACCAGTCGAGACGGTCTTGAACCTTGCGCGAAGATGTCCAAAGGTCATCTCCGATGGTGTTGTGGGCGACAGTGCTTACCGCGATGATCCCGCAGTTAATCCCGTCATTTTGCCGGCCGCAGGTAAGGATGTCACCGATGCATTTGAAGCGTTTATTGAATCGACCTGTTAGCTACCACAGTGTCCTGTTGATGATTTTGGATGGCTTCCCCGGCAATTTGAGTGGATCTCCTGCAGGTATGGTCAGCCCACTGCGAAGTATTTGCGGACTATGCTCAACATAACTCAAAGTTAAATCCATAAATCACATTTGAACGGTAACCAGTGGTCCTGTTCCTCCCATAATGCCAGAAACCACAATTCTAACATATTTTCCTCCTTCAGACGCTTCTCTAGATTTTGCAAGTAACCCTTTTTCGATCCAATGTAATCTTCGGCTTCCGTTGCCTTGAGGATGTCGAGGATGAACGGACGCTCAACAAAACAACCCTGACTTTTGACGCGAGATTATGCTGCGCGACGACGCGTTTTCGAAGCATCGACATCATCATATCAAGCAAGTCGTCCGAAATCATCCGATCCGAAATCATTCGCGCGAATGGAAGTGTCCTGGCTCCGGGTAGAGATTTAAGGCCAGTGTTCCATCCCAGGCTAAAAAGTCTACGGGCTGACTCTTCAGCGGCTGGAAGAGCCGCGCGATGCTGGCAAAGCCACGCCTCGGCTACTTTCCAATCCTTCTGCCCGTCGACCATCTCATGGAGCCAACGCCAGGTTCGCATGATCCAAAGAGGTGTAAACGCAATTCTTGATATCGTGGATCCAAACCTGATTTGTTCCCATCTAGGACTGTCTGTCGCGCCAGTGCTTTGAGGTGGGCAACAAATTTTGGCGGCGGTAGTGTTTTTTTCTTCAGATATATAATTGTCGCCGGGATGTCCATGGTTGGTGTTGGGCGCGAGAAGCACGCTGTAGCGACAGGAAAAACTAACGCGTGTGATTTGCCCGGTAACTCCTCCCGCAGAAAATTGGCGACATTGAGGTTATCGTTTGGAAACGCGTCCTCGATTGATGCTGGAGTAGAAAATTGACGTTCGAAAAACGCGTCAAGTTCGGACGGTGGGGAGGACGGATTGGTATTGTTTATGCCAATCCACTGTTCTGCGTGGAAGGCCGGAAGTTCGTGGGCTTCGAGAATGTCTGTAACGGAGCGATCCGCCATCGGAAGGCAGATATGAATCAGGCATGTCGAAAGTTGACGTGTCTGTGCATGTTTACTGCACACGTGAGTCTCCAACGTGGCAAAACACAGTACGAAAGTTACGGAAACATCCGCTACACCCGTCCTACAGAACCATTTCAAGTAAATTTTTTTATCCGAATCCGATCTGGCCTTGTCACAGGTGGGGCCCCAAATCCACTTTTTTATCCGGAATCGACCTGGCATTCGGCGAATTTGGGGCATTTTTTATTCGAATTCAAAATTTCGCCGGACAGACATCTTAGGTGATTGTCGGGGTCCTGGCGTGCTGCGTGCTGTGTCCGCGAACTTCATCATAGACCACCCTGAAGCCCGGCATGCGGCATGCCTGAGTCGAGTCCAGGAGCATCCCTGCATAGTGTTCTAATAGAATACGGGGCATCCATGTGGATAATTCTTTTCAGAAACCCGGCTTCTCAGGTTCCTCTGCAGAAACCGGGTTTCGAGGAAGATGATGTCGAGGGGGTTGCCGGCCGTTGCCGAGCTGAATGTCGACTTCCGGCTGAACGCTGAGCGGGCGATGAACAAATTTATTTGTTTATTATGAGAAGCAAGTAAGCAATGGGACTTCAACTCGAGACAGAGAGCCCGCAAGCAGGGTAAGCTTAATAAGGTGACATTCCCGGGGGGCCGTCGCTCCATGGAGAACGAGAAGACACAGCGGCGGCAGCGCACAAGCAGGGGACAGCGAGAACGCGCGCGGCGCGGAGGAGGCCCGGTGGAAAGCGGCAAATACCATAGTAGCGAGTCAGGACACCCCCGATTCCTCCGGGTTAAGACTGCCCTGCAACTAGACAGGTGACTGGTCTGTCTACGAGAAAGACAAGCTTGTTGGTAGACATCTCTTCGTACGACAGATCGGCTACCGGTCTAAGGTTACCTGCAACATGAGCGGGCATGCATGGCAAGCAGCTCCAACCCCGAGGCACCAGCGGCAGGATCAACTCTGATGTCGAGAGGAAAATGCAACCATTTGAGGGCACTACTGGCCATGGAAGAGCAGAGGTGTAGAGAGGCCTCCGATTGGAAGGCCCAGTTGCACGGTGAGGGCATGCAGCTATGGGACCCATAGAATTACTTGAACTACTCTGAGATGAGGTCGAATATCGGAGACCTGCCTTGTTGAGAATGGAGGCTAAACCTTTCTCGGGAAGGAGGTGCAGGTGACTAATGGATTGGTGAGAACGGTGGGATTGGGGAAGACCGAACTGAAGTACATAGTAGAGTACAACTCTTTATATACTATTCTAAGTATGACTCGGACTGAGTCACAGAGACGCGCCCGAGGCGTTCCTGAGGGTGCGAGTCATTATATGACTCCACCATGATTTATCTGCATGTCACTCAATCTGAGCGACCATGTATTCTAACCCCCTATCCATATATGGGTGGTCGCATCATCTGAACGACGTGCCGCTTAATCTGGGCGACGTGCCACTTGCCCATATTCCAACATGTCTTTGAAACTCCGCTTACGGCTTGATTGCCGTGCCAGATTGATGGCTGGGTTTCTCATTAACATTGTGGGCGGGGATTTCTGCGGAATTACCAAAAAAGGAAGGGTTTCCGCCTGCAACCGGGTTTCTCAATAGAATATTCCCATCCGGCGAGTAATACCCTATTCTCAATTAAACTTCGGCACGCGGTGGCCTTTATTACGTGCAGAACACATGTTGAGCCAATCACCCCGTCTACATAACGGCCGCTTAACACATGGTGGACTTGTGTATACATATTGATCTCTGCGCCCACAACTTGTCCACGACCATGTCCTCCGCACCAAGACCCTCTCGTCGGTCCCGGTCCTCATTCTCTGGTAAAACCAATTTCGTGGAAAATGCCTCCTCCCGCTCCACGAGTCCGGACGTAGACGCTACAATTGCCACCACGAGCTCACGCTCTAACTCTGCCAGCAGCGCATCCGCCAGGAATGCCACCCTCGCCGCTGCAATTGCCACCACGAGCTCACCCTCTTACCCCGCCAGCAACGCAGCCACCAGGAATGCCGCCCTCGCCACCCGTGACAGCGCCTTTCTCCAAAAGTTGGTCGAAAGATTACCGCTGCGTGCCGGGCAGATCGCCATGCTGCTAGATTTCGTCAAGAAGGGGTATCTGGTGCGAGTCGCCAAAGCGGTGATGGCGTTTATTAAGGCGCACCGTTGGGAAATTTTCTGGTCTCTGGCCACCATCGTCGGAATCGTGCTCATCATCAACCCTCTGGCGGTGATTGGATTTGGCGCGATGGGACCCATTGCAGGTACGTAGGAGTTTGGCTGCATAATGCGGGAAGCTTTTGCTCAAAATGTCCTAGGGAGCATCGCCGCGGGCTGGCAGGCCGCTATTGGAAACGTGGCTGCTGGAAGTCTGTTTGCGTTCCTCCAATCCGTCGGGATGGTTCACTTTGTGACTATCCCTCTTGTGGGGGTTGCGGTCGCTGGTGGTGGGGCCGTGGCTCTGGCTAAGGTCACGGGTGTCTTGCAGCCTGCGTCTCGTTGGGTTCAGAAAACGGCGACAAGTGCCTGGCAGTGGCTGACGACCCGCAGGTCGTGGTAAGTTCTATCTTATGGCTCACCGTTGTATTTGAGTCTTGATTTATGCGGTTAGATTCATCCCTATGATGGTTGTCGATTACGGAGTTCGACTCGACTAAACTTGCGTCCGCAAACCTCCACGTTTATTTCCACGTTTATTTCCATGTCCCTCCATGTAAAATAGTTGCTTTGAATACTACGATTTTCACTTGTGAGGGATGGTCGTGCGGGGTGGATTTCCATCCGACCAACAGCTTTGGATAATTTGGTAGTGGGGTGTCGTAGCGATTGCATGAAAGGGGCAATCGTGGGGATGGATGACTGTGTCACGATTATGACGTCGGAAGATTTAGATGGTCAAGGAGAGTTCTACACACTGAGGGAGGTTATAGGGCCAGGGCCTGTAACGGCCTGTAAATTGTACTTCCGGTCTATAGTTCTGTAGGGGTGCGGATAAAAAGTGAAGGATCTGTAGAATTTTTGGAACAGCATTTGGCGTGATTGTCAGGGGTCCTCCTGAGCTTCGCTCAGTAATCAGATACTCGCTCATCCCCGGACTACAGTACTGCACTCACCTGAAGAATGAGATCGACCCCGACTCCGTTGGTCAAGTTCCTCGTCTCCGCATCCCACCCCGGTGTCGTCTTATAGCTCAACGTGGCCCCGAGCACCTTGGCTTACAGAAGCGTCTCGTATCACTGCGGGCAATTACCATAACGGTCAAAAGCCAACCGTCACTGTGACAGTTGCCTACCGGTCGCGCACCGGTCGATTAGCGGTTGGGACTTTCGGCACATCGGCAGGCACAGGAAGGATAACCAGATAACTGACGCCAAAATATGGAAAAGATATGGAAAAAATATTTACAATACCTTTTGTGTATCTTACTGGCGTTTGCTTAATTCCGTGAAAACGCGAAAAAGTTTCGCGGCCTCACGTGATCGTCGGTAGACAATGCCGAATAGAGCCGTGCACCTGGAGTACTGGGAAAGGGATTTCGACAGGAGTTTGCAGCATGAAAAAGCTGGTAGAATTTTCTTCGACCCCGACACCTTGGAAATAAGAGAGATTTGAACATTTTCGAACTTCGGCATCGTCTGCCGACGATCACGTGAGGCTGCGAAACTTTTTCGCGTTTTCACGGAATTAAGCAAACGACAGTAAGCACTGGGACTTTGAAAAAACATTGGGAACATTCAAAAGATATGCTTAGATTAGAATAACCTTGGAGTATCTTCTGAATACTCTGGTCAACAGACATGCAAAAGTTATTGTAAATATTTTCTCCATATCTTTTCAATGTTTCACCATAGGTTATTTGCTTATCCTCCTTGTGAGGGATCACAACATTTTGATCTCTCTTTGTGATCTATTTTTATATTCTGGCATAACATGAGGACTCCACGCTGTTGGGGGGTCTTGGGGTCGATTTTGGGCACCGGCCCGGTTTTTTTAACTGACCATTTGCCCACACAACTTCAATAATAAAAGGATATAATAAGAGAAGGCATATCGGAGATTTTTCGGATCAAACGAGAGATCAGATGTGATCTCTCGTGCCGTTCGCGCCGAAATGACCAACCGGTGGGCAGCCGGTAGTCAACCGTTACAGTAGCAGTCAGTTTTTGACCGTTACGGTAATTACCCGCAGTGTATGAAGATGATGTCACGATTGTTTCGACGCCCACAGCCACTACCAATTGCAACGCAAACCTGGGGGCGGTCAGTAATTGAATTAGAGACAGGCAAACTACTTACGTCGCAAGGCCATCAGTCCCTTGAATCAGAACAATCTCGCTGCTCTTGACTGGCTCAAGTCCCCGAAGTGCGTTGAACGCCGCAAATGCCCCATAGCTAGAAAATTAAACAAATCAGGTTGTCATTACTAAACTTACTTATGTCTATTAGGTTAAAGGAAATTCTCCGACGAGAGTACTAATCGTGGATCACCTCAAAAGCCGAACAGGGAGCGAGAGTTATAATGGAGGAAAATTCCCTCCGATACACTACACTCGACGAGCGCCGATATCCTGCGACTAACCTGCCAGATCTTGCACAGGATCGCCCACAATGACTCATCGAGGCTGAGCTTCTACCTCGACGACCTATCTCATGTTCTTGTTCATTTATTTATGCAGGAGATTTTGCTAGTTACTAAAACTTACTTATGTCTATTACACAAGCTCAATCTTCCCTCCGACGAGAGTGTCGATCATGAATCATCTCCGGGGTGGTAATATTGTAGGAAAAAAAATAAAGTCCCTCAGACGCACCTTGGAATTCCTATGCTCGACGAACTCCTCCCGGCTAGACCAGTGACACCTGCGACGCGCGCTCTATAAATATTTGATTGACTCAATTCATTGGGCAAAAGGAAATAGGGAAGCCCGGTGTTAACGTTCAACTTTGTTGGATCGGGAGGAGGAGATCCTTATTAGAAGCAACATCCATCCGATTCACCCAGGTATCACTTCTCCCTTCTTCCTTCTTCTTTCGTCCTTCGCGAGGCATCGGCACTACACCCTTTCCAAGATCCGGCTTCACTCGGCGCGGCGCGTTCGGCCCAGGCTCCAGCTCCAGTCGAACCACACTGACTCTGCTTTAGAACTAAGTCCTAACCGGGTGACGGTACGGCGACAACCCGGGTACGGCGTTCCTCGATCGCGAATTTAAGATGTCTCGCGGGAAGAGGAGCGGCGAACGCCAGCCAGTTGCATTTAATACATGACAGCTTCAATTAATGGGGGATGTGCGCTCTTTTCAGAGTCAAATGGTGCAATATAGAATTTCAACATTGACTGACTGCTTGTAGGCGCCAATACTGTCATATTGCCCCAGGGTTTAAAGCTATGCACACTGGTGTCAATTTCCCCCTAAATTAGTTCGAGTAACCATTCTTTCCGCCATCGACGGACACCCGTAGACGTTCACAACAATTGATGGAGTTTCCAAATCCGAACAACCACGTCGTACATGCCTGTAGCGCAACATACTCGGATTCTCAATAATAATTGGATAGTGATCCACCGTGATCCACGAAGCCTTCATTATAGCGGTAGGGGCGTTGAATAAATGGCTGTGCTGTTTGTGACCTTCATCGAGGGTGTCAGCGACTTGGGAGCCACCCATCTCGTGTGTAGATGGAATGAGCCTCTGGCGCACCGAACTGAATTCGCACGAAAAGCTGGATCGGGGCCCGTCACGACTCATGTGCATGGCAGCAAGGCAAGAGGGAGGACGAAAAAATGGAGGTGCACTTATATGGCTTCGGCGGGAGTCGAACCCGCATTTCTCTCGTAGAAGGTATACTCCGCCACTTACAACAGGAGAGTGATCCACCGTGATCCACGAAGCCTTTACTTCAGTGGTAGGGACGTTGAATATGTAGCTGCACCCTTCCTTGATGTATGTGAAGAGCGTCAGCGACCTGGAACATACCCCTCGTGTGGCACCAACTGGATTCGCACGAAAATCTGGATGGGTTCCCGTCACAACTCATATGCATAGCAACAAGGCACGGAGGCGGACGAAAAAGTGGAGAAGGACGGTCAATAGCTTCGGCGGGAGTCGAACCCGCGTCTCCCTTGCAGCATACTCGGATGCTCAATAATAATTGGAGAGTGATCCACCGTGATCCACGAAGCCTTCATTAGAGCAGTGGTCGCTGAATAAATACCAGCACTGTTTGTGATCTTCGTCGAGGGCGTCAGCGACTTGGGAGACACCCATCGTGTGTAGACGGGATGAGCCCTTGGCACACCGAACTGAATTCGCAAGGAAGTCCGGATGGATGCGTGCTATATGTATGGCAACAAAGCAAGAAGGCGGACGAAAAAAAGGCAAAAAAGGCAACTTCCTTCCTAATGGCTTCGGCGGGAGTCGAACCCGCATTGGTCTCATAACGTATCATCCCGCCGCCGTCACAGGAGAGTGATCCACCGTGATCCACGAACCCTTCATGACAACAGTGAGGGCGCTGAATAAAAGGGTGCGCTGTATTCCGCCTCGTGTATGCGGCGCGAGTTGGACATGGTGGAGCCTCGGGAGTCGAGGTGCACCGAACTGGATTCACACGGGAATCCGAATGGGTGCGTGCCGTATGGATGGCAGCGAGCCTGCAAGAAGGAGGACGAAAATTAGCCTGTTTGCGCTGCAGCCATCAGAGCCAACAGATGGCATTTTTGCAGTGCGCAAACAGATGGCTGATGGCCGAGTCCACCAATTAAATAAATGCATCCTCTGAGTCAGGGAGACATCTATGCCAGTCAATAACAATGTCTGCTTCAACAAAGGCCATAGCAACATGCTCCGCCCATTTAAATTCCCCGGAATACCAAAACTGATGCCTAAATTTGGTGTCGTGACGGAAGAAAACCCTGAATGAGCCCCCCGGCTATGTATAGTCCTTGTGCGCCCCCAAGCGACATAAATATGTCCAAATTAATCTCAGTTATCAGAGCCATCTGAGCCATGAGCCATCAATTTGCGCACTGCAAAAATGCCAACTGATGGCTCGGATGGCTGCAGCGCAAACTCTCTAATAAGACGCGCACTACTTATGGTTGGCTTCGGCGGGAGTCGAACCCACATTTCTCTCGTAACGTAGTAACGTATCAACGCGCGCCCATCGTAGGGCAGTGATCCACCGTGATCCACGAAGGTACGGAGCGAATTAGACCATGAATGAGCCTCGGGAGTCGGGGCGCACCAACTGGATTCACACGAAAATCCGGATGGATGCGTGCCATCTGCATGGCAAGAAGGAGGGCGAAAAAACAGAGGTGCACTTATATGGCTTCGGCGGGAGTCGAACCCGCATTTCTCTCTTACTGAAAACAACGAATATTTTATAGAAGGAGAGCGATCCACCGTGATCCACGAAGCCTTGCTATCCCCAGCGGGCGGTTGAATAAATGTACCTCCCTTGGCCAAGTCGACCTGGTCCGCAAATGTTAATGTTGGGATCCAACTTGGGGATCAAGCAGAATACCTGGCTCAAATTTGATATTTAATGCCGCGAGGATCCGTATAACGGATGGGTGCGTGGCATATTTATGGTAATAAGGCAAGAAGAGAGACGAAAAAATGGAAGCGCCCTCGCTTATGGCTCCGGCGGGAGTCGAACCCGCGTCTCGTATGTGTTTTAAATTTTAACAAATTCCGACACCGCTGGAGAGCGATCCACCGTGATCCACGAAGCCTTGTGGGTAGACATCTCAGGCTATCCATCCCGCCATGCTCATCACGGACCGCGGTCGCCTCGGTGCCGTCCTTGGCAGGAGAAAGAAAGCGGAAGTGAACATGCATGATAGTGTTCAGTCCCAGGAGCTCCGAGATTTAGATTCTGCGTGATAAAGATGGAGAGCATCGAGAGTCGGTGCGTGTCGATCCGGTGTTCGGCGCTCCCGTCTCGGCGGTGCGTCGAAGTGGACAAGTTGAACAAAGCCGTCGGATCAGTCGGGTTGTCATCACATGCGCAAATAAGCGCTAATGAAGTTATTCTGCTAGCTATCCTCTCTGCAGTCTCATCGGCATCAACCACCGGCCCAGCTTCCTAATCTGTGACGACCCATCTGGACTTGGACTGGACTCTGAGGACGACGAATGCGCGCCTCGCCCAAGCGTGGACGACGTCATCGACACACGCCGTGACGATGGCGGCATACTCAGGTCTGCTGGCACGGTCGCTTCTGACTCTCCTCGCGCAGGTCTTGTGTGGGCACCCGCACGCTCTCCGTGCTTGTCCCGACCCAGGCGCGTCGGGGCGCGTCGCCCATGGGCGCGGGCGAACAAGCGACGCTGTGGAATCGGCTGTAGACGACGAAAGCGGTACGCCCCCCAGCCTTGGTGTCCGAGATTCTCACTGACGTGGCGTGCGTAGATCGGTCGCCAGCGCTCGTCTAGTCCGTGCTCGTTATCACTGTGGCCTGGTGCCCCCGGCCTTGTGGCACGCCGCGTCGCTGACGCGGCTCGCGCCCCGCGGATCTATCGTCGTACCCGCACTCTCATCGGGATCAGCAAGCCGGGGTCCACGTCGCTTTGGACGCTCGCTGCTCTAATGTCAGAACGGTTCGCCTTCCTCTTTTTCGGTGAGCGACGCGCTGACGCCCCTCACAGCTCCGCTCGTGGATTTGTGCGTGCCTCGGGGGGAGGCGCAGGAGGAAGAGAGTACTGGTACGCGCGCGCGCCGTCCGCTGCGAAGGCCGCGCGCAGCTGCTCACGTTCGCGCTTGTCATGGGCATGGGACGTGGTCCATGAAGAGGGTACGCACCCAGCTCTTTCCTTGCAATTGTCCCTGACGCGGCACCCAGATCTTGATTGTGGGCGTCGGCATGCCCTTGTCCGTGCCCCGGCGGGAGAATAGGGGCCCGGAGGCTGCGTGCACCCATTTCGAGATGCTGACCTGGCGGCGCATGCTCCCTTCGTCGCGGACGCGCTCGGCATGCGCATGGGACGTGGCTGCGCGGGTCGGTGGTTGGAGGAGCATAACGCCGGTAGACGCCCCGCTCTTTGCCTGCAATCGTCATTGACCCGGGGCGCAGGTTCTCCTCGGCGCGCTCGCCCCGTCGTGGCCTTGTCCGTGCGCTGGCGTGAAGGGAGGCTGCGCACGCGGATGCTGCGCGTGCCCATCTTGGTGCACTGACGTCCCGTTTGATGGCCTCGTGTGCGTCGCTGCCGGAGGTCGGGGCGGGCGGCGAAGGAGAGCCGAGGCGAGCACTCCCCACGCGTCGCCAACCCCAGCCCTGATGCTATTCCCGCAGATCTTTGGCCTAGCGCGCGCTGATGTGGAGCAGGAGTAGCCCACCCACTGAGCTGACGCTGACGTGCCGCGCGCAGTCCCGTTTGTCGTCTGCTTGTCTGGGTCCCCGTACCCGGGCGGGCAAGGGGGATGAGGATGCCCCGCGCGCCCCAGATCTTCGTCCGTGTGCCGGCGGGAAATGAGCATGAGGACGCGCATGCTCCTGCGTACGCGTCCCCTCTTTTGGAAGCTCGGCGCGGGCGTGCACGGTCGGTGGCGGTGGCGCGCTCGCCGCCGACGTGGCATGCAGCGCGCCCGCCCCCTCGTGGCCTTGCGGACCGTGGAGCTGACGGCGCGAAGGTCCGCGACACGCTAGCAGACGCGGCGCAGGAGGGGATGTGGGATGTGGCTTGCGCACTGCGCAGGCGTCCCGTTCTCTTACCCACGGCGCCGAGAACGACACTCCTCGCGTCGTCTCGGTCGTCGTCCACTTCGGCCCGCCCTGGGGCCGCAGGAATGCGGTGTACGACCTCGCTCGTTCCTTGCGATGGTAGCTGACGCGGCGCGCAGATGTTTCGGCGCGGTCGCCTTCCTCGTGTCCGTGTCCGTGTCCGCGCGGGGAAGGATGGGCATGCTGTTCGCGCGTGCCCATTCTGGCGCGCTGACGTGTCCCGTCGTCCCGTCATTTTGAGAGCCTCGGGGAAATGGCTGCGGCCGCGCGACGGAGGGTACGTGGGCGGCTGCGGACGCGGGCGCGCGCCCGACTGTTAGCGCTGCCGTGCGGAGGGAGGCGGTGGCGGGCGCGAGCACGGGGGCGAGTCGCGGGAGTGGATTGGGGTCAGGGCGGGTGTGGCGCGAGGGGCGTCGCGGGTGGGGGGGCGGAGCTGCGGGGACGTGAGGATGCCCGGGTACGGGGAGCGCGCGTACGAGGTGGGATGGGGTGCAGCCCGCCACGTCCGTGCTCGCTGTGATAGGGACGTTGCGGGACGTGAGGGCGTTGTGGGGCCTAGGGGAGCGTTTGTGGGGCTGTGGGGGCGTGGGGATTCACAGTCCGCGGGCGGGGAGCGCGGGCGGAGGAGGGAGGCGAGGACGCTGGTGGGTGCAACGCGGGGATGTGCTCGCATTGTCGAACGGAGTGGCGGGGACGTGGATGTCACGGGCGCCAGGAGGAGGACGCAGGCACGAGGATTGCGCTCGCAGTGACGCCGACGTAGGGAGTGCTGCGGGGGAAGACGGGGCGGATGTGGGGGCGAGGACCACGCTGGCGGGGGGGGTGCGGATGCGCTGACGGTGGCGGTGGGAGTGCTCCGAGGGATGTGTGGACCGCGTTGGGGCGCTGGGAGGACGAGGACGCGCGCAAGCGCAGTGCGTGGTGGACGCTGCGGGGGCCCATCTGGAGCGCGCCGTCGACCCCGCGCGGAGGGAGGGGACGGCCGCGTCAGGCATGCCATGAGGAGAAGTATGGGGCGTGCTCCGGGGAATGGGGGGTGCGGTGCCCCAGGAGGAGAGTCGCCGCCGCGCAGTGCTGCGGGGAGAATGTGCGCGCGCTGTCGAGGGGGAGGATGCTGAGCAGCGCGTCGTCGAGGAGCGGGAGGGCATGCGACGGCGCCGAGCAGTGCTGTCGCGCTGGGCGACGCCGCAGCCCGTGGGTAGAGGTGGGGACGTGCGAGGGCGCGAGGAGCAACGCGTTGTGGGCGCGCGGGCGTTATGGAAGGCGGGGTGCAGGATGCGACGACAGCGGCGCAGCAGCCCGCGTAGGGGGGTCACGACGCGGATTTCGACGAGGCCGCACGCGTCGAGGGCGTCACGGCTGCGGATGCGGCGGGCTGTGATGTCGAGCGCGAGCGCGAGGAGGACGTCGAGCCGCTGCGCTGCGAGACCCAGTAGCCCGGGGTGTAGGCAGGGATGTGAAGATGCGGAGGGTGCGGTGATCCTGCGCGCGGCGGGGTCGTGTCGTGGCTGTCATCCGGGGAGCATGCACCGATACTGGGGCGGGCGTGGGCAGAGCGGTTGTGGTCCCTGGGTGGGCGGGGATGCAGGGCTCGGCGAGGGGCTTGCGCCCCAGCTTGTCCGCAGCGTTGGCTTGGTCTGGCGAGCGGGACGCGAACCTGACGGTCGTCCATCCCTTCACCTCGAGATGATGGTGCGGGCAGCGCAGCGCTGCAATGCGCTCCTTGCTGTTGCTGCCGCAGCTCACTTGCTGAGAATGTTGGCGAGCCTGCGGCATCGTGCCTCATGCCTTTGCGGACGTGTCGTCGGCGTTGCGCGCGGCCTTCCGTTGTGCTAGTAGTATACCTTTCGCCAAATCCGTGCGCGTACTAACCAACTCAATCATAAACTGTGCATCGTATGGTTTTATCAGCGAGACCTCGTATCAATTTGGACGAACTGTTCAAATCTGAGATGTGGCTGCAATTAAAATGTGCCGGTAGCAAGCTCTGTTTGTTTGAGCTTCAAGTCTGCTGGCTGATGGGCTCGCATTGAGATGAAAACTTTCGGGGTCTCGAATAAGTTCAGTGCCGATGTTCTTCGCCATAAACCCAAAATTCATGATCCCGTGGATCCAACAAACCACTCGCCAGATATGATTTTGGATCTTTTCGAGAATTTTCGAAAGCCTGGACTACAAGCTGTTGAGCATTGCAGATTTTGAACGAGCGTTGCAAACACAGGGCAGTCGGGCAGGAGGGGAGTATAGATCGCTGCCAGTGGTACCTTCGGCGGAATAGATGGGGAACGGTGACCCGAAATTTTTTTTAAATCGATGTCCCGAAGTAGGGCTTCGGCGGGATTCGAACCCGCATCTCTCTTGGACATGCGAGGCTTTGGCATATACGGAGAGCGATCTACCTTGATCCACGAAGCCTTCCTTGGGGTAGTCGAGCGTGACAATGACTTACCATGTATCCCGTGTTCGTTGAGTGCCAAGGCATGCACTCTGATTGAGACTCACCTTTAAAGCTTTGAGACTGCGAGTTTCGGATACGATGAGCTGTATCGCTCCCTAGGCTACTTGCAGATCCGCCGGTGGGTCCTCAGACGTTACAGGCTTGACATGGGAGGAACCAGAGTGGAGGGTATGAACCGGCGCACGAATATTGGGTGAGGCGAGGAGCAAAAAACGGCAAAAATGAAGTCCCTACCGTGGATCGAACACGGGACCGCCCCGATAACAGCAATTTTGCATCGGATGCTCAACCACTGAGCTATAGTGACTGAGAGGGGACTTCTCTCTTTGGTTACCTGGCCCGTAGCGGCCTCGTACTTGTTACGGGCGGTTTTCCTCGCACTGAGAAGCTTGAATGACGTAGTCGTAAGCAATTACTCTGGTCTCCTTTGGTCCAGCAGCGTCACCTGTACTTCGATTGGAACGCATTGTAATCAAAATAATCGATTTCCGTCTTCGAAAATGCAGTAATAGTCCCAGCCCAGGTGAAGCCAGCACCACCCTTGATTCGGTTCCTTCGTCGTTGCGTGTTGGAAGTGCGCGTTGTCTCAAAAAATGACTCAAGAGATGTACATCATTGCATCCGAAGCGTCCTTCTGTGGACAGCTATTTTAGGACAGCGTGTGAATCGCACTTTGATCACATCATTTCCCTGCCTTGTTCCCTCTTGGTCCCGCTTGTTCCCGCTTGGATTTGCCTCCACCATGTCACGCGGCGAGTAACGTTACATCCGACACTTCACAGCAAGTACAAGGCGGCGCTGGTCCCCGCTTGTCTCTCTTAACAACGATTTCTCGCCGACTCTTCGCCAGCGATTGAATGAATGACAGACGGTGTCTCGGCCTGCTTCACCAGCTCCGCGGAACTACGGCTGGTCATATCGTCATGTCGGTTCCTCGTGCCCTCGGCTTCAGCAACGGTTACATTGTTCTCCCAAATCTCGGCAGGCGTCCGTGTATTTAGGTGGGTCCATGTAGATCCCCGTCCTCCATGGCCGCCCCGTCGCAACCTAAAGACGAAGACGCGAATTCTGAAAGCTCCTCTACCGCCTTTGTCCCAACCATCCAGTACACACCTCCCATTTCTCTGCAACCCGAGAAACCTCTAAACAAAATCCACAGGGAGCCCCAATTCCCCGACGGGTGGGCCGAGCTCGTGCATCTCAATGGATCGATATACTACCATAATGCCGCAATGTCCCTTCTGACGACCGAGAACGTATCTAACCCTCTGTTCCTCGTGCGCCTCATCAAGGTATACCATGACCACCGTCATTGGCTGCACGAAATCAACCAGTTCTACCGCTCACCCGACGGCGCGGAGATGCTAATCTATCACACGCCTGGGAAGCAGTCAGATATTCCTTGTATCGAACTGGCGTCGTGGTACCGGAGCCGGACATAGAAGTATGATCCCATCCAGAAACGTTGAGTTGCACTGCCATTTATTGTTGCCCACCGTCTAATCTGTTTTTGACGCTCCAGGAGTCGTTCAAAAGTCCAAGTCCGACTTCTGGCGTTATATCTCCAGTACCCGATGCATCGCACCTATCTCCCCCCGTACATGGAAGCGTATTTCGTGAGTGCACTGGCGTTCGGCGCCAACGGTGAGCTCCATGTTGCCCTAAACCATTGATATTTGACACTTCCTCCAGAACGCGTCCTCGACGAGAAAACGACGGCATCCCATTTGAGGACGAGCAGATTATGCGCCTCACACAAGTATATCTCGATCTGAAAGGTGAGTTGCACACCTTCCCAATCATCATTTACGAACGACAGCCTCAGCCAGCCAGGTGGCCCTTGTCCCGACGCTCGCTTACCACATCGCCAAGGTCATGTACCCCATCGAGCAAGCGCGCGTGGCGTACGGATACGGCACCCCTGACGCGCGCCTGTACCGCGACCTGGCGATCCCCGAGTCAACGTGGAAGGTGATTTTGTGGGATATGGTAATCGGTGTGATCTTCTGCGGCACGCACAAGAGCTACCACGCGCCTCGAGTGCACGGTCCCCAACAATCACGTCTTCCTTCCGGATTTCCGGCGCTTGATGCAGAACATGATGGCTGAGTGGGCGGGTGAGTGCCATTCTTTCGTTCAAGCGCAATGGATCTCAACGTGCGCGCTAGACTCCAACTTGGTGGCCACCGTTTTTGTATCGTCAGTATCTACTGCTCCAATCGTAGTTGGCACTCACACTATTCCCCAGCGTGAACGTAGGGTTCCTCGCTGTCCCCGTCATAGTTTCCTTCCTTCGAAGACTGCTGTTTAACTAACAATACCCAGGGTATCACTGCCCCCAACGCGCATGCTCGCTCGTCTCGTCCTTATTTGCCATGACCAGCATCGTCACCGGCCTATATCACGTCTGGCCATCGCCAGAAGACCGACGCCGAGATTGAGGATGCCGTACGTCCCAAACCCCAAATACGCCATCTCCGAGCTCACATACAGTAGATGGAACTACATCTACTCTCTCCCGTTCTTCGGGCTGCGCAAGCGCATGCCCCGACAGTTAATGCCTTCAGCCTCACGCTCACCGCGTGCCTCCTCGCCCTCCCGCTCGCCACCCTCCAGTGGTCTGTCCTCAGCTTCACCGTCGCCATCGCCGCCTTCGCTTTGGAGTCCACGCTCCGCACCGCGGGGCACAGCCTCCTCATCGCGCTCCTCACGCTGCTCGTTACGCTCTCATGCGTCGTGTTCCTGTTCTTCTGGCGCATGTGGAATGAGCAGCTGGGTGGGCTGGTCAAGGCTGCGTCGAAGAGTGTACGAGATTCTGTGGACGGATTTGTCGGCATGGTGGGCTTTCAGAAGCTGGAGTCGGGGATGGTGTGAGATCTTGGTATCAGTCGATCGCCTCGGCTCATAGATCTTGTATATTATCGTTTTAATGAAGCTGATATAAGTCAATCGACGCGACCTGATTCCGTACAAACGCTTCTCCAAGTTGCCAGACTTGTTCTGTTCGGGGCTTGCATGAGTGTTACAATAAGCTCACATTCCATTTTCCGGAAACTACTCAAGGTGCGTGCACTGAAGTACCAAGGTGATGAGAAGAGGTTGCCTCCAAGGGTCGAGCCTTTAATCACTTCGCTGACGTCATCGAGACCTAAAAACAACCGCAGTTGAACTAAAATTACATACCCGCAGCACCACGCACGGATCACATGCCTTCTTTCGCTCTCACCAGCTCCGTCGCTCCCCCATTCATCCTCATCTTACCGAGGTGCTACTCTTCGGCGATTTAGGCCCCTGTTCTGCTGCTTACGTCGGCTGGTGCGGAGCTAAGTCAGGCGTCGCTGACGCGGCCATAATAAAGTACCACCAACCTCGAGTATTCGCACCCCGTGCTCGTTTACTCACTCTGATGATTCCAAAAACGCACCGGCGACCTCGGTTCGTGACGGTGACCTGCATAACATTGGTATTTCCCCGTCTTCAAGCCCAGGCCAGAACTGATAATTCCTCAGATGGTCCTCGTCGCCTTGTACCGAAAATACTCCTCGCTCCTCACGGAGGATCCTGCTGTTGAGGATTTTGCTCTCGTTGAACTCCCACGCGATGCGCCAGCGTTGACTGGACAAGACGCGGGAGTAAATAGCACTCCTACACAACTATCATTTGACGCCGAGCCGGAGCGGCGGGCAAACGCGACCTTCATAATGCTCGCCCGAAATTCAGATCTCCAGGGCGCGCTCTTGAGTGTGCGCCAGCTCGAAGACCGCTTCAACAGGCACTACCACTACCCATATGTCTTCCTCAACGAGGAAGAGTTCGGCGAGGACTTCAAGCGGTGCGTCCGCATTCCTTACCTGAGTATCGATCTGACGGTTGGAAAGGCGGATCCGCGTATTGACGCCCTCGCGCGTCGAGTTCGGTGTTATTCCGCGGGAGCACTGGCACCAACCAGAATGGGTCGACACGGAGAAGGCGCGGGCGGCGATGGAGAGGATGGAGAGGATGAATGTGAAGTATGGAGGTGCGCAGGCTTTTCCACGGCACCACAGGACAATCTGAATCCGCTCATGGAACCCAGGAAACCTCGCGTGAGCGTAGCTCATCCGTACCGTGGCAGAATTTAATGTTGAATCCCGAAGTTACCACAACATGTGCCGGTACAACTCCGGTTTCTTCTTCAAACATCCG
>JARGYA010001073.1:0-24762 GCA_029204335.1 Mycena vulgaris | reverse complement strand
AACGTGAATAACGTCGAAAGAGCCGAGCTCGAAGAACGGCGTCGTCGGAAGGGTGAAGACGTCGTGGACTACGAAGCTCAAGTTCGGTGGTACGGGTTGACTGGGCTGGTTTAAATTCCGCTCGCAACATGGCTGCAACTTACACTGGGTTTACCTCCACGATGTCGGTCCCGATAATTTGGACATCGGGCATCCTCTGCGCCAGCTCGAGCGCCCTACGGACCCGATCAGCCAATACAGTCAACGGATATTGCGCTCTCTCTCACCAGATTCCATTTCCCGTCCCGGTATCAAGCACCCGGCCACCCTCCTTGAGCGCGGATTCGAAATCGTACGGATGGAGCTTCCCGTCCGATGGCCAATGAGTATGCTCTGTGCTGTGTGCTGAGTCTCTGCGATTCGGCCTCTTCGCGTGATCGAGCTGTAGATGTACGGTGTCGGTAGCAGTAATATATGAGATAGGATCTGGGCTTTACGGGGTATTGGGACGGCATGACTTGGTTGGTCGCGACTGAAATGAAGCGGGTTCCTAAATAACACCTGACTGAAGCCTTATCACTGGACGGCAGTCGAGACGCGGCGAAGTGCCGAGCGGAGCGCCCCAGGGCGCTCTCATACGTTATAAATATGTTTTCAGTTGGTCCGACGGAGTTTTCGGCCATAACGCGGTTTCGGTTCTGGCCGCATATCTTGGGCGGGCAGTATATTAGGTCCCAGAGGTTATTCATAGATAAATCCAAAGATGCGGGCAAATGAAACGATCTGATTTTTTTCTGTTTCTTCAGGAACGGCTGCAGGATTTGCTACATTCCTACAACCTCAATACAACCTTGGGCGCCTCGTAACCCTACGGTACAATGGACTATGAGTGCATCACGGTTTTGTCTTTGTTCACCCCACCTTTCACCCCACCTTTTCTTTCCGTTTCTTTCCGTTTTGTTCTTTGCCACATTGGAGATGTGTGGACTTGTCCGACACGCGGCTCGACATAATGCAGATAATTATTGAGAATTCTGGGAGTCGCATGCCTTCTCGTAATATTCCAGGGGCGCCGACACTTTCTCGACGTGCATGTTATGTGAAAAATTGAAAATGGAGTTCGAGCTAGTTCGAGTTGAAGAGCACACGAGATCCCGTGACACGTAATGATATGAAAATTTCACCTCAAGCGTACGTTCACGCCGGCCTCTCGCAGCTGGGCTCACTCATTTTTTTGCTCTGTTCCTGTCGCTCTTTACCGTGGATGCTGCGTGCTGTCCTACGCTGCCGAATTAAATTTCCAACGCGTCGAGGGTTTCATCACGTGGCCCACCATCAACAAACCAAACGCGCTGCATCACGACTCCTTCAACTCAACCACCACTCACACGCGCCACTTCAGGATGAGCTCCTCCGAGGGCGAGAACTTCGACTTTGTCGACGACGCCGGCTCCGAATCGGACGGGTACGCGCCTACAAAGAAAGTAAGCCGGATATTCGCGCTTCCACCCCTTACCCTTACTGAACGGCTTGCTCGTTCAGACCAAGAAAGCACCGGCGAAGCCCAAAGCCGCCCCAAAGCCTGCGAAGACGACCACCACTTCCAAGCCCAAGGCCACGACAGCAGGGAAAACCAAGGCCGCCCCAAAGAAGAAGGTCCTCGTTGATCGCAACGACGCCGACGACAGTGGCGATGAGCGAGATGACGCGTCGGACGCCGATGTAGCTGGCCCCTCGATTAATACCGACAAACCCGCTCCTGTAGGGAAGAAGAAGACCACATCTGAGAAGTACACCAAGGCGCGTCGCGTCGATTCTCCGCGTTTGCTCGTAACTGACTGCCACCAAGCTGACCCAAATCGAGCACATCCTGAAACGTCCCGACTCTTACATCGGAAGCATAGAGACTCTTACACAGACGATGTGGACACACGACAAGGACACGAACCGCATGGTGCTCCGCGAAGTCACCTTCGTTCCTGGGTTTTTCAAGATTGTCGATGAGATCCTGGTCAATGCCGCTGACCACAAGGTGAGCACCATTCTTAATTTTCTGAGCTCCGTAGGCTAACATCTAACACAGATCAACGACCCTAACATGGACACGCTCAAAATCGACATTGACGTCGAGGAGTCCACCATTTCCGTTTATAACAATGGCCACGGCATTCCCATCGAGATGCACTCCACCGAGAACGTCTTTATTCCGGAGCTGATCTTCGGTCATCTCCTCGCCGGCTCCAACTTCGACGACGACGAGAAGAAGCTCACTGGTGGTCGCAATGGTTATGGTGCAAAGCTTGCCAACATCTACTCCCACGAGTTCACAGTCGAAACTGCCGATAAGAAAACATCGCAGAAGTACAAGCAGACCTGGACGAATAATATGGGAACGTGTGGAAAGGCGAAGATTACGAAGAACGCAAAGGGTGAGGAGTGGACGAGAATAACCTTCCGTCCGGACCTCAAGCGTTTCGGAATGGACAAGATCGACGAAGACACTGCCAGTCTTCTTCGGAAGCGCGTCTACGATATGGCCGGTACGGTCAAGGACATCAAGGTCTTCTTTAACGACAAGAGGATCACCAACGTGAAGAATTTCAAGCAGTACGTCGAGCTGTACCTCTCGTCGGCGGCAGCGGTGAACGACGCGGGCGGCGCCGCCCCCACAAACCTCTTCTCATTTATGAGAGGATCAACAACCGTTGGGAGATCGGTTTCGCCGTGTCGGATGGGTCGTTCCAGCAAGTGTCATTTGCCAACTCCATTGCGACGACAAAGGTGGAACCCACGTAGGCTTGATTGCAGACCAAATCTCGAAGAACTTGCTCGCCGCGATCGGGAAGAAGAACAAGGGCGCGACCGTCAAGGCAGCGCAGATCAAGAACCACATGTGGATCTTCGTCAACGCCCTCATCGAGAACCCGACGTTTGACAGTCAAACGAAGGATACGCTTACTTTACCGGCGTCCAAGTTCGGGACTAAACCGTTGCTCTCGGAGGATTTTATGAAGAAAGGTACGCCGCTCACCCATGAGATCAAACTCCTGTATATCATCTTTCCGCAGTTCAGAAATCCCCCATCATTGAGAACATTCTCAATTGGGCTCAGTTCAAAGCTGACCAGCAAATTAAGAAGACCGATGGGACCAAACGCAGTCGGTACGTTGCTGGTTTCTTTTACCTGTCATTCCGCCCTCATTCCTTTTCAGTTTGACGGGCGTTCCGAAGCTTGCGGATGCTAACAACGCGGGGACGAAATATGCGAAAGACTGTACTCTCATTCTGACTGAGGGAGACTCTGCTAAGTCACTCGCTATTGCCGGTTTGAGCGTTGTCGGTCGGGACAATTTCGGGGTGTTTCCTCTCCGCGGAAAGCTCCTCAACGTTCGCGAGGCGAGGCACGACCAAATCATGAAGAACGAGGAAATCCAGAACATCAAGCAGATTATGGGACTGCAGCATGGCAAAGACTACACAAGCACCGCCAGCCTTCGATACGGACGACTCATGATCATGGCGGATCAGGCGCGTTTTTTGTCCGTCCTGCCCAACTCATCGCTAAACTCGTACAGGATCACGACGGTTCGCATATCAAAGGTCTAATTATCAACTTCCTCGATCATTTCTATCCCTCGCTCCTCAAGCTTGACGACTTCCTTGTCGAGTTTGTGACCCCCATCGTTAGGGTAAGTCACGCTCGCTACTTTGATAGTGTTTTAAAACTGACCACTTGTCAGGTCACGAAAGGAAAGCAGAGGAAAGATTTCTTCACTATCCCCGAGTATGAGCAGTGGATCGAAGACACTCCTGATGCGACGAAGTGGGATGTCAAGTACTACAAGGTCGGTGCATTTGTAACGAATTTGAGAGGTACTGACCCTCGGTTAGGGTTTGGGAACGAGCAAGGACTCGGATGCTCGCGACTACTTCAGCCACATGGAGAAGCATATGATCCCATTCGCCCCCACACAGGAGGGCGACAGAGACCTCATCGAGCTCGCCTTCAGTAAGAAGAAGGCGGACGATCGCAAGGAATGGTTGCGCCAGTTCAAGGTACAGTCCTGACTTCTCTGGTGACGCAGCGTGGACTAAAGTCTCGCACATTAGCCCGGAACCTACCTAGACCATCGGCTGGAAGAGATTCCTTACTCTGAGTTCATCAACAAAGAGTTGATCTTGTTCTCGATGGCCGATAACATTCGTTCCATCCCTTCTGTTGCGGATGGGCTCAAGCCAGGTCAACGGAAAGTCATTTGGGGTTGCTTCAAACGCAACATGAAGAAGGAAATCAAAGTAAGCGGTCTACCCTTGACTTGGTTCTTTTCTCATCAACCCTAGGTCGCTCAACTTATTGGTTACATTGGAGAGCACGCTGCATACCATCACGGCGAAGTCAGCTTGGCTCAGACAATCATCAATTTGGCGCAGACTTACGTGGGCAGCAACAACATCAATCTGTTAGACCCCAGTGGACAGTACGGTACTCGCGACCAAGGAGGCAAAGATCATGCGTCCGCTCGTTATATTTTCACGAGCCCGACTCGCATATCGAGGGTCATCTACCACCCGGCCGACGACGCGCTTCTCACGCAACAGAAGGACGACAACCAAATCGTCGAGCCAGAGTGGTATCTGCCCGTCGTCCCTCTTGTATTGATCAACGGAGCGGAAGGTATCGGTACAGGTAGGCTTTAGTTGGAAGGTACGAGGTACATGTGCTGACTTGTACTTCCAGGCTGGAGCACCAACATTCCGTGTTTCAATCCCGAGGACATTGTGGCCAATCTTCGAAGGCTAATGGCCGGCGAGGAAATGGTCCCAATGCATCCTTGGTGGCGAGGTTTCCGCGGCGAGATCAAGGCAACGGCGAAAAACAAGTACGACATTACCGGTGTTGCCACTAAAACCAATGCCACTACCGTCGCAATCACGGAACTTCCGATACACAAATGGACAAGCAACTACAAGGCGGAGCTCGAGTCAATGATCACGGGCAAGGAGAACGAGGCGGGAACAGTCAAGGTTGGCGCTGCTGCCTTGAAAGAGTGATGCAGCTCACTGACTGTCTTGGCAGGAGTATAGAGAGCACCACGACAACGAGAATGTGCATTTCGTCGTTACGATGGACGCCAAGCAGCTCGAGAAGGCAGAGGAGAAGGGACTGATCGAGTTCTTCAAGCTCACGTCCAAAATCACCACCTCGAACATGATCTGCTTTGATTTCGACGGCAAGATCAAGAGGTACGGCTCGCCGGAAGAAATCCTCGAAGACTTCTATCCTGTGCGGCTAGCGTATTACCAGAAACGCAAGGTAAATTTATCTTCTCGGGTTTCGGGCTAGCTTAACGTCTTTTTTACTCCAGGACCATTTAGCGGCCGAGCTGCAAAACATCTTTGAGAAACTCACAAATCAGGCGCGATTCATCAAGATGATTGTCGACAAAGAGCTTGTCATATCCAACCGCAAGAAAGTCGACATCATCGTCGATCTCAAGAAGCACAAGTTCCGGCCGTTCCCGAAAATCAGCAAAGCCAGGGAGAACGGCGAGGAGGAAGAGGCCTTGGAGGAAGCGGACCAGTCGAACGGCGGCGACTTCGATTATCTTCTTGGTATGGCTATCTCGAGCCTGACCAAAGAGAAGGTAAGCACTCGAAATCCCCGTCGAGTAAAATTGCTTGACACCCCGTAATAGATCGAGAGATTGCTCCAGAATGCATCGGAGAAGGAAGACGAGCTACTTGCACTGCTTAAGATCTCGCCCAAGGAGCTGTGGAATATTGACCTTGACAAGTTCTTGGCGGAGTGGGAGGCGAGCGGTATTTCTCTCGTAAGCCGCTCGTCTAACACGATCTAACAGGCGTTGCAACGGGAACTCGAAATCAAGAAGGACTTGGACGCCAACGGGAAGAAAATCAAGCGGAAACAAACCGTCCTCAAGACGCGCAAATCCATCGGCAAGGGCCACGGTTCTGATTCTGAGGACGACTTCCGGCCGATCAAAGCCGCTAAACGCAAAGCCCCGGAGTCCAGACGGCCCAAGCCCGTCGCGAAAGATGACGACGATGACGAACCTCCGCCGCCGAAGAAACGAGCTCCTGCCAGGAAGCCTGCGAAAGACGACATGGATATCGATGACGCCCCACCTCCGAAGAAAAAGGTGGCCGCCAAAAAGACGGACGATTCGGATAGTGAGGTAGAGGTTGTCAAGCGGGCGCCGAAGAAGGCGAAGACGTTATCGATTGACTCCGACGACGATGACGACGAACCTCCGAAGGGCAAAGGGAAAGCAAAGGCTGCGCCTAAGCGCAAGAGGTACTTTCATTTCCCTTCATATTTGCCCCGTGCTAATGTGTTCAATCCAGCCTCGAGAGTGCTGTCGACAGCGATGACGAACCACCAAAGAAGAAGAAATCGCCCGCCCAGCCAGCGGTCACTGACTTCTTCTCCAAAGCTGGTCCTTCTGGCGCCGCCAGCAAACCTGAGCAGCGGAAGATCTCAAAGAGCATGAAACCAGCTTCGCCGCCTAAGCCGAAGAAAGGCCCGCCGAAGAAAATCGCGGATAGTTCGGACGATGAGATGGACTACGACGCCGTTCCCGCCCCTCCTGCGCGGACAGCGCCATCCCGCCCTGCCCGCGCTGCGCCGAAGAAGTACGTGGAGATCCTATCAGATGAGGACGAGGACGCAACGGGGGACCAGTCGATGTTTGTGGACGATGACGATTAGATGTCTCATTTGTTTTCGTGCTTGTATTTTACGACCATCATGACGTTTTCATCGCTGTATTCTCTGTTAGACACTATGTTTTTCATTATAATTATATCCCCTCGCACTCTCGCTTTGCTCTGGCTTCCCACGTAGCACCTCGTAACACATGTGGTCTTCTTTTGGACGAACAGGCCTGAATTTATATTTTCTCTCTTATATTTTCTTTCTTTTTCCTGACCTCTCGGGATTCCTTTCGGCATAGCATCTTCGATCTTCAAATGCATAATATCCAAATCCAAGGCATAAAATATTGGCTCTGGAAGGGGTAAAGATGCGAATGGTTTGATGCGCACGTCCTGGATACGCGGCGTACGGCATGGATTTCCTTCACGATTTTCGTCTTTGATGCTCGTTCACGATGGCTCCGGATGTTTCAAAGATGCCGAGAAACAACTGGAGGCAGAATCACCAATGAGGAAAAAAAAGAACTGAAATCGTTGTTATCGTTAGGTTCAACAGTGTATTTATTCGGTGAATTACTGGGTAGAACGATGTGTATAATAATCTACATGACACTCCCTGAGTCCGTATGTGAGTGAATGCGTCCCTTACATTTGCTCCTGCATGATTTGGAAAAACGCGGTGTACTCGTCGGGGGTCATCAATTCGTGCTCCGCTTCTGTCACCTGCGAGAATGGCATTGGTGCGCCGTTCACTGAGATCCGCATCAGACATACGCGAAGAGAACGTTGTGCAGAGTGACTTGCCATAAACAATTGGGTCCTCCTTGGACTCCTCGACCTCCTCCGCCATGGGGACGTCCGCGGGTGCGTCCGCGAGACCGTTTAGATACCCCGTCGCCCCACCAAACCCGTCCTCCACCTTGGGGAGCTTATTGGCGGTGTCCGCGCCCTCGTGCGAGCGCGAGCGCTTGCGATACTCGTTGAGCGAGTCGAGGTACTCGACCGAGGGCTTGATGTCCTCGTCGTCATCCGCGTTCAAGTCGCCGAAGTCGGAGCTCCCAGGAGCGCTGAGGCCCGACGGCGTTGCCTGCGCGGAGTTCTCCAGCGAGGCGTAGTACTGGTCCCAATCTACATAGACGGTGAGCGAGGCATGGGGGGAGGAGACAAAGACTCACATTGCGCCTCGTGGTTAATGACGGGCTTGACATCTTTCTCGACAACGCTGACCATCCTGCGGTCCCCTTTGCGCGATCCGACACCCACCACGCCCAGCCCGCGCAAAATATCGTCGTTCGAGCTGGACGCCACGATACCCGGGGCGCCGCCGGCATCCTTGTTCGTGCGCGCCTGCTCTTCGTTCCCCAGCGCCGTCATGTGCCCCGACACAGTGCTCACGCGATGCCACTCCGGGAGGGTGTTCTGCTGGCGCTTCGCCTGCGCCTGCTCGTCGCGCTCCCGGCGGCGCGTTGCCTCGTCCTTGTCGGATGAGATGAGTACGCCGATACCATCGTCCTCCCGCTTCACCCCGTCCGCGCCTGCGATTTTGAGCCCCGGGCCCGCCTGCGAGTCGTCCGCTTTCTCAGCGTCTGGCTGGTGCGCCTTGACCCACATCGCGACGTCAAAGCTGCAGAAACGTCAGCTGCGGTCGATGTAAAGAGAAAAATGGATGATGACGCACGCAGGTAACATCATGTCTTCGCTCTTTTGGAGTCCTGCACGAATGAAGCGCATCTGGTGGTTAAACCGCTGCATGCGGTCCTTGCTCCCCAGGACGCATTCCGCGTCCTCGTTGTCAACGACTTCCGCGCGACAGATCTCGCATATGAGCGCGTTCAACGTCATGTCCATGAGCTTGTCCACGTCGAGCGGGGTGTACGACGTCTTGCACTGGGGGCAAATGTAGCCCTTGTTGTCGAGCTCCTGGGGCCAGCATTCACTTGAACGCCATTTGGAAAAGTTGAAGAGGAAAACATACATTGCGTCCCTTGGTATCAATCTGCTTGCGCATGCGCGCTATGCGCCACTTGACGACATTGCAGAAGTGCTCGTAGTCAATGTAGTAGTATTGCTTCGCAGTTGCCCGCTGCGCGCCTTCACGGAGCTCATTTTGCCGGTATCTGCAGCCACTTTGCATCAGTGTGTGTGCTGTCTGTGCACTGGACAACGTACATCTGCACCAGGCGGTCATTTGACAGCGTCGCAATGACCTTGTTCAGCTCTTTGGGCTGGAGGCCCATGCGCCCCGCCAGATCATCGTCTTTGAGACTGCGCGTGGCACCCAGAAAAGTCAGGAAAAAAATAAAAAAGAGAAAATGCGCGCAGCCAGTGGGTCACTAGTGCTCAGGACGGTGCGGGTGCATACTTACACCATATGGCGTGCAAGCTGGTCCATGATGATAGTATATTTCGGCTCGTAAAAAGCGCGCGAAACATGCTGGACGAGGAGACGGAGGGTCTCCCGATCCTCCTTGGTGGCCATTGGCACAGAAAGACCTGGCCGACCTCAGGGTCGCTTTGCCACAGCACCCAGGATGAAAGTAGTCTAGAGAGTGTCCAGGGACGTGGTGGTATGGAGTCAAGTGTGCGGTAGCGAGAACGCCTTCCGAATTCGGACTTGACTTGGAATAGCTCTGAGCTCACGCTCACGACCGAAAAGTGTGCCCAGGGCCTCATGCAAAGTTATTTTTTGTGGCCCCCGGTTGAATCGTGGACTCCCTCTAGTTTTGACGATCTAATCTACTAAAGCAATGCATGATCCGTAAAATGTTCGTGGGGTTGAAGTTTCGATCTCTTGTCTGTCCGAGCCTTCGCCGTCTACAACGCTCTCAAAGCTTGTATGCATCGTGCATCTAAATACAATGAGACCCTACACGGCAGAAAATTGATCTGTGTTATCCCGGTGGACATGCAGTGTATATTACTGACCGCCGCGGCGGGTGCAGTGCATTCCCGCGCTCTGCGCGTCTCGAAAGACGGTCGGTTTGGCTACCGCAGTGACCATATTAGCGGGGCTCGTAACCCCAACTCCAAATGAAACTGAAAGTCGAAAGAGCTGAAGTTCGCAATAAGAAGAATGAGTCTAAGAGAATCGGATTCAGGGAACTCTATGGAAGATACAAGTACATAAGGAGAAGGAATTGAGTCGAGGAAACTATGGTATAAGGGTACAAGCAAAGAGGAGGCCTCTCTATGAAATACAAGTACATGAGGAGAAGGAAATGAGATGGGGAAAATGAGGGTATCGTAGATAAACAAGAAAGAGGCAGAAGGAGGAAGGGAGCCCCCGAGAAGGCGTCGAATTGGTGACCTGGAAAGGAGTAAGCAAAGAGAAGAGCAGAAGAGTAGGAAAAGACGCACCTGGACATCCCAAATCCCAAACCAAATCGGAAGCGAACATAGCAAGAAACCCCCTCGATCGTGACGCGTCCGCCCTCGAGGTCCGTGTCTTGCTGCGTTGGTGACAATCGCGTACTGTGGCGTGCGAGCGTCCTGGCGTCCCGGGTCGGCCGCACCTTGGTCATCACACCGCGATGCTTCCGAGTTGGTGAAGGAGGAGAGGGTTGTCGTGGGTTATGTCGTCGCCTAGTACCAGTGCTTCTTGCGGTGGCCCGGGGGAGGAGGAGCGCGCGCGTCGAGGTCGGCGTGGGGGGTGGCGTGTGCGGGCGAGAAGGCGGGAAGCTGCGTGAACGGGATGAGAAAGGACGGGGACGAAAGAAGGCAAGACGCACCGAGCAGGCAACGAGGATACCATCGCAGAACGCGTTGAATATCGCTGGGCGGAAGTTGGCGCCGACGACGAGTGCCAGCACTGTCGACTGAAACTATAGAGCGATCAGAGCTTGGAAAGATACAGGGGAAAATGACACACCTGGCCCGCCGCCCAAACGATCACCTCTTGCGCGTGTGTTTCGACCCACCTCTTGACGGCGCGACGGCGCTGGAGAACGAATGAGCAGAATGATCGACATGGAGAAAGAAGGCGCACCTTGCGAGCGAATATGGCTGTCAACGTCCCGAAAGCCAACTCGATCGCGAGACGCAGAATTGCCGACGTGAGGAGGCTGTCGAGCTGATCCACCGTCTCGCCGAGGCCCAGGCCGACCTGACGCTCGAACCCGCCCAGGTAGAGCATGGCCTTGACCCCCTCCACCACTATCGTGTCGCCGACCGCCTTCGGGTGCTTTCGAATCGCCCGCGCGATGGCGCAGAGGGTGGGCACCATGATCTCGAGGACATGTACGTTGAGGTCGGTAAAGTCGATGTCGAACGGCGTGATGACGCCGGGTCGAAGCTCGGTATGGGCGAGGAGCGGGATGGGAGGGTCGACGTCGACCTCAAGGACGAAGAGCGAGGAGAGCTCGTAGTCTGCAATGTTGCCGCTGTGGCTAACATTCATGAGGGAGGGGCGAGGCCATGCAATTTCGATGGCATTAAAGCCGGAGGATGATGAAATGTAGAGGGAGGCGGGACCGGGAGGAGAGTCTACCGAAACCAGGTAAATGCAGGCGGAGGCAAAGAGAACGGAAGCGCGGCGAATGTGTTTAATGAACATATTCACAAGTGGGGAAAAGACCGCCAAACGTCGGAGTACTTGTATGTTTTCGCGGGTGGCAGTGTTGGATTAGGTAGAGGCAGTGTTGAGTTAGGCAGAGTCACGTTTTGACGCGTTTGTTGACGCGGCGCGGCGCAAACCCAAAAAACATACACGATCGAAATCCATGGCTTGGACCGGATATCCCCATTTGGGTTTGCTTCCGTCCATAATCGCCCTCTTGAAGAAGATAGACCGCCGAGAGATTGAGTGCGCTTCAGAGAGGCCGCCGTATCCCACTTGTCCGCGCGAACCTCGTCAGGTGCGGAAGACGTTCGTCCGGTGCGCGTACAAGACCGAAATACGATTCAGAGCGACTCGTTCAGCCTCGCCCAGTAGGAGACAGCACATACGATTTCGTTTGGCTCCGTAAGGCAGTTGGAGCTCACCCTGAAGTCGGAAAGACGGTGCGTCAGTACATCTCTGTCGCCCTGTCCTCATGCGGAGAGTGTTCGCCTGAAGCCAGGAACGACTCATTGAGCCTCGCCCTGTAGGAAACTACCCGAAACAGCAGATACGACTTGGTATGGGTCCGGAGGTCGCCTGGAGTCATCGTTGAAGTTTGGAAATGGCGGGTGAGCGATTGATCCTCCCCGCGCGCTGACGCTGCGCACCTTGTTCACCAGCACAGGTTACGGCTGCTGCTGGCTCAGAGCGAATCACAGTCGGCCTCAGACCGTACACCGATTCAGAACAAGTCGTCGTGTCTCGGCCAGCACTTGAAAGACTTCAGATGGAGATGGCGGCCAAGCCCGTGCGTCCGAATACTCTTCTCTTCGTCCTTACCCTTGGAGCCAGAGTTCGCCTCAGTGCCTACGGATGACACTATGTAACTTGACGGTATGCAACCGTATCCAAGTTCGCTCCGAGAGGAGCTAACGACCATCCAACAGCCAGACCAGCATCCACGCACAGCCCTCTGAAGTGCTTGCAATCCACCACGATCTAAAGGGATCTTCGAAATGGGAGGACAGAGGTTCGTGCTTTTGAAAGCTGGCGCATATACTGCCTCGATCGCATACTGATCCACTCAGATCCTGCGTTGGTAAGGGTGCCCACAGGTGACCCATTTACACCTCCGATACGCCCCTTACTTCAAACGAGGACGATTAGGCATCTTCGAAGCGTTTGTCCCTGCCTTGCGAGAGACGAGTGGCCACACTGGACTGCCGAGCCGAAGACTCGGAGGACTCTGGGAGGTCTGCTGGTTTGTAGGTCCTATTACTTAGCTCGGAGCTCGGCAGGCAACAAGTCGCTTGGAATTTTCATGCCAGTTGTCCAGATATTCAAGTTCGTCGATTTGCCAGTTAAGGTTCGAAACAGACGATGCCGTTACTGTAACATTGATGCCATCGTTCAGCCCATCAACTCGACATCGCTGCAAACTCAGGGACTCGAAAAACAAGGGTTCCAACAACTCCAGAGCCCTTTGACCCATGTACCCATCTCAGGAACGTTGATAGTCACTAAAGTTGGATGCGAAATTATGAAATCCAATCCAGATCTCCAGCTAGGTACAGATGTGCTGTACTTGTAATAAAGCAGTTGGAAAACAAAGATGGGTATGTATGTATATGCAGAATTACACAAAAAAAAATGAGGGTGGGCCTGTTAAAGAATAGGCTGTTCGATGATAATAGATAGATGGTAGATTGCAGGTAATATAAGGGACTGTGGTAGTGAGTGAGCATAAGAAATGAAATCCAGAGTTTGCATAGCAAGAACAACCAAGAGAAGAGAGACAATAACAACGACAGGGACCTTTTCAAACGGTCTTTTTACTGCCACCAACCGTCAGGACCCTGCGTCGGCGCGAGGGACACAGTGCTGGGCGTGGGTGACGGCGGAGTCGCGCGAGCCTGCGAGTACCGCGAGTAGGCTTGTGATGGCGGGCGGCGTTTGTCACCTAGACCGGGGTAGCGGCTCGCTGGCGTGGGGGTATGCGCAGCGGGTGCATGCATGCTGGCGGCGGTCGAATTGTGTGCGCCGTTAGGGCCCCGAGGCGCATGCATCGAGTCCCATACCGAGGGGTGCGGCGGGGTGATGCTCCGTGCGCTTGGTGACGGTGGTCGGCTGGGGTACACTGTGCTGGCGCGAGAGTCGGGTCGTCGTGTACTGCCGTTCGTAATGTTGCGGTACGGAGAGGATGAGGCTATAGGCGCAGGCGCAGTCTTGGTGGGCGTTCTGGCGCGACTACGGTCGAGCTCGACCTGCAGCTGATTAACCTTTGCCTCGAGCACGACGATTTGGTCGCGGAACTTGTTGTCCCGGTCCTGTAGACACGTTTAGTATTGATTCGGTATTGATCGCTCGGAACTGACCTTGGCTAGACGTTCGTCTGCTTCTCGCTCTTCGAGTTGTAGTTTAACCAAGGAATAGTCGGCATCTAATTGCGATTGCGTTTGCTCCGCCTGGTCAAGCTTGGTTTGCGTCATCTCAAGCTGGGCTTCGTATTCCTTCGCCCGCTTCTCCCATTCGGATGAGCGTTGCTGTGCTTGAGACAAACTTTGGCGGGCAGTCAGCGCAGCCTTCTCGCTGTTCGCTACCTTGGACTCTTGGTCTTTGAAGCGTTTTAACAGCGCTGCATGCTCCCCTTCGAGGACTTTGCTGCGATCGCGAACGTGCCTGAGCTCCTTCAGCTCTTCGTTATCAGCTTGACCGATGAGATTTGTAAGCATCTCGATTTGTCCAGATGCATGGCGAAGATCGTCCCAATGACTTTGCTGCGAAGTGAGATGATCGTGCTGCTTCTGGAGAGCATTGAGCGCCTGCAATGCCGAGTCCTTGTCGCGGGCAGCGAAGGTAGCTTGGAGATCGAGCGAGTCAACCTATAAACCAAATGAGTCAAAGAAACATTAAATTGGAAACCACGCACCTTGGACTTTAGAGATTGTTTCTCCGTCTGTAATTCACGGTTGACCTTCTCCAACTCCAAGATACGCTCCTGGCTCGTTTGATGCGTTACGTCAGACGCTTGCAGACGTGCAAGAGCTTTTGCAAGAGCGTCCTCGAGTTCCGTGTTGCGCGCCTCCACAGCCGTCAAATCATTTGCCTTGGAGGAGGTCGAGGCCTGCAACTCCTTCAACTGCAAACGCAAACGGTCTCGATCGGCTTCTACGATAGACAGCTTCTCGGTCACGACCTCCTTCTCGACACGAACTTGCCCGTGCGCTCCGCGCGCCTTGGCCACCTGGACCTGGTACTCGGTGTTGCTCCTGCGAAGGTCATCGATCTCGCGCTTATTTGCATCTCGAGTGAGCGCGAACTCGGCGTGCGCTCCATGAAGAATGTTCGTCGCGGCAGCGAACGACTCGGGCAAAACATTCAGCTGTTCTAAGACTTCTCTATGCAGCGAAAGTAGTTCGCGGCTGTTGGCGGCCAGATTCCTCTGTTCGCCAGCAACGTCCTCGACGACAGACTTGATACGCAAAACGTGTTCGTCTGGGGCCGAATCATGAGCGATGACACCATTGGGTTTTGGAACATTCGCTTGCGCGGCATTGAGGGCCTCGATTGCAGCAACGAGACGAGGTGGAAGTTCAGACATGAGATCGACGACCTGCTTGTGAGTCGATGCGATATCCGTCTGTTGAGTCGATAAAGACTTTTGGCCGTCCAAGAGTGTTGAAAGATGCTCCGTCACTTGATTTATCGGCTCCAACAGGTGGGCGACGCCGTCAGTTACTTTGCTCGCTATCGTCTCGGGGTTGAAAGTCCTGTCGCGAACGGCAAGGCGCGAGTCAAGCCGCTCAACCACCAGGTCGGCCACTTGCTCCTTGATCTCAAAGGCATCGATCGGCGCAATAGCACGACGGACCTCGGCGCAGAGCTGCAGCGCGATCGCATCGGTGTCAATCTTGGCTCCTTTGGAGGAGGGCAGCAGCGGCAATATCCTATCGACTATCAGCGAGGCCGTTTCGCGCTTATCAGACGCAAGATCGATGAGTTGCGAAATGTGAGGCTTGACAGCTTGGGTAAGTTTGTCAGTGAGATAGTCGTAGTCGACCGATTCAGGGTGCAAGGAATTTAGGACCGGGGCGAGGGCCGACATCAGGGCGTCCACCATCGAGTCGCGTTCCCGGGCGGGCGCAGCACCACTGATAGTCTCTAGCCGCACCGACAATTCCTGAATAGCCTCGACAACCGCATCGATCGTCCGGTTGTTGAGCTCCTGCATAAGGGGAGCGATGCTCTCCGCCGAGTCCACAGGTATGCGCCCCTGCGACATCCGCATCGCGATATCGGCCAGCTCGCGCTTCAGCACCGCGCGCGCCTCCGCATGGCCCTGTTCCACGACATCCTTGATGAGCTCGAAGTCCATTTCCCCTCGCGCATCCATCTGGCTGTTCTCCAACCTACGCACCGCGGAGTCCTGCAGCTGGCTGCGGAACAGCTGCACGACCTCCGTGATCATCGCCTCCGCGCTGGGGCTCAGCGATCCCTTCGTGCGGACAAGGTCGCGCCGGATACTGTCCAGCTTCTCATCAAGGAGCGCCTCAAGGCGCTGCTCATACTGGTGCATCTCCATTCGGCTCGTCAGGTCCATCGCCGCAGACGACTCCTCAGACACAGAGGTGTTCGTCGCATCCCGCAGAGCATCCGGCAATGACGACCGTCTTCTTGTGTGGCCGCCAGAAATACGCCGCACAGACGACGCAAAGAGGTCGTCCGCCGGTGACGCCTGCCGATTTCCCGGGTCCGTGACGAGGCGGGAGCGCGAAATCTTGCGGGAGACGGAGATCGGCGGTACGTTGAGATCGTCCAGGGACGGCCGGTGCGAGTGGTCGAAGATCTCGCGGGAGCTGAGGCGCGAGCGCACCGCGCGCCGCGTGCGCTCGTCGCTGCTGTTCACCATCGCCTTGAACAGCCCTGCAGGCACCGTGTTGCTCGACCGGAAATCGAGCTGCATGCTAGGCGATGTGGCGTGCGTGAAGTCGAGCGGGATCGGCGCGCGTTTGGGGCGTGCGGCGGGCAGCGTGAACTGCCGTTCCTCGGCGTCGTCGGCCGCGTCTTTCGTGTCGGGCTTCGCCGTGCCAAGGCTCTCGTCGTTGAGCATCTCGTCTGCACCGGGGCTCATCGGCATCAGCGAGGGAAGTAGCGGGACAGTGTCGAGCGCGCTGGTGAAGCCGGCAAACGTGAACGGCTCTGCGGACGGGTTGAGCGAGCTGTGGGCGGTCGACACGGGGGCGGCCCGACGAATGCTCTGCGGCGAGTCGACGTTCGGCGGGAAGCGGAACGAAGACATACTGTCCCCCTCTTCGTTCGACCCTGCGCTGAGGCTGCGTCGCTGGCGCTTCTCGCGGCCTTGCGTCTTGTATGGTGTTGACTCGGCGGTGGGCTGGGACGGTTCCGGCTCGGGGAACGCGACGTGGGGTACCCCCGGCGGCGGCTTGAACGTGAACCCGGTTGGCTTGAACTCGGGCGCGGCAGGGTTGAAGCCTGTCGGCCGGAACTCCGCGGCGGCGGGGTTCAGTGCGGTGCCGATTGAAGGCAGGCGAGAGTGGCCGATGAGGGGCGCCTTCGGGGGCGTCTGTGGACGATGGGAACTCCACGGGTTGGGTGACGATGCCGCAGCCGGCGCGCCAAATACGAACTGCTCGACCGGCGCACCAAACACGAATGGCTTCGCGTGCGGGTTCAGCGAGTCGCGACGAGGGAGATGCTGCTGTTGCTGTTGAGGATAGTAATTATCCGACGGCAGCCGCGAGTGCGCCTGCGCTGGGTCGTGGGAGGTGAAGTTCCCGGACGTCGCCCGCGAGTGGGGCAGCGCGGGCAAAGGGCGCGGCGACCTGCCTGACGGCGACCCGCTGTAATAATGGTGGGGGTCGGGACCCAGGTACTCGCCGCGATGAAGCGCCTCTTCTTCGCTCGGGTTCGAGATCATGTCGTCCTCGTGTGGCCGTGGCACGACGACAGTGTTGTCCGGTGGGCGGGGGAAGTTGGGTACGCGCCGCGGTTGGTCGTCCAAGCGACGCTGCATGCGCCGTTCCACGCGGTTCTGCCGAGCACGCTCCTCGTCCGAAGGATTTGACCATTCGTCGCCGATGCTCTGATTTGGTCAGTTTCCAAGAATGGGCACAAACGCTCCAGGATCGCACCTCGTCATCCGACGTCTCATGCTCCGGGAGCTGCTCCTGGTCCTCTGAACCTGTCCACTCCGCCGCCGCCTCCTGATCCAGATCCATATCCTGCGATGCATCCCCAGGCGCTGGATCTGTGCGCTCGTGCGCCTGCCCATTTAGGCTATCACCCACCACCCCGCCCACCGAGCGCAGCGACAATGCCCCCGAGAGGCGCGATACATGCCGCGAGTGGCGCGCAGTCCGTAATCCCTCGCCTTCCCCATCACTATCCTCGCCGTCCGCGTTGTCACCGTCATTCGCGGCAAAATTGTCGTCGCCCTCCTCCTCTGTCTCCTCCTCCTCCTCCGTCACATCCAGTCCAAACCCGCGCGTGAAATCCGGCCTACTGTCGCGACTTTCAGGGCGCGCCAGCGAAAGTGGCGCAGAGAGCGACGGCATGGACACGGGGACGCGACCTTGCGGAGCGTGAATAGGCTCCGCCTCGGATTCGTTGTCAGGGTCGAGATCGCCGGGTAGGGAGCGTTGATCTGAGCCGAGGAACGCGTTGGGACCGAAGGGGTTGTGCGTCGGGCCACCAAAAGCGCTGGAGGGCGCGGAGGGGGAATGAAAGGTGGGTGGCTGCGCCAGAGACATGCTATATCCGTGGCGATTCGTGAGGAACCGTGGGGCCTGATGGTGCGGAGACGGAGAGAGGCCAAAGGGCGGTTGCGGAGACGAAGAGAGGGAATTAAGCGACGACACCGTCTGAGATTGCTGAAGTTGGAGCTTATTCAGTTTGAAGAATAGCAAAGCGGGGTCGGCGGGAGAAGATATCTAATAAAAACAAAAGTCGATTGGGATGGGCAACACGTGGATGACACGAGCGGAACGCACCGAGGCTGCACGGGCGTGGGGTGCATGGATATGGCCATTTCCGGAGCGCTCGACGCCCAGCCGCTCGAGCTTCTCGTCGATCTCGCGCTTTTTAATATCTTGCCAGGCACGCTGATGATCGAGTGAGTGAGCAAAGTGTACGGCAGATATTAACGATTTCTACCTTCCCGGGGAGGAAGACGTCGATCGTTGGAGGCATCTCGTGTCTCTCGCTATCTGTAGGATACGGGTCGGCTGTGGTGAGCTCCGCCTCTAACACCTGCACCTCCTTATAGACGAAAGGTGTCTCCAGCGGCGTTCTGGCCCAAGACGGCTTTTCCAAGGGTTTGCCATCCTCGTCCATTGGTGACTCCTTGGGAAGCTTGACGACCATCTTTTTGAGCTTGATAGGAGCGGGGGTCGGGACGACAACGACTGGCGGCAAAGGACTAAGTTTGCGAGTCGGACCGCCGAGAACGGCTTTTGGGGGCCCTCCGATGCTGGGCTGTCTCCTGTTTCTCCCAGGGAACGGAGGACCTCCTCCACCGGGCCCGGGGAAAGATGGGCCACCCCCCATGAGTGAAGGGCGGGGAAAATGGCCAGCACCCGGTGTCATGGGAAATGAAGACTGGAGGGCCGAGGGAGTGAAGTTGGCGATGCTGGCGCTGGCGTGGCGATGTGTGGGCCTGGACGGTGCCCCGGGAGCCTGGGGATTGAAGTAGGGCTGCATGGGGGTGCGGAGGGGGTACTGGGGGAACATGCCTCCTTGCAGCGCGGTCGGGAGAGCGGGAGAAAACATGGGGTGGCCTCCGTAGGGCATAGGTTGCTGCGAGTTGAGGTTGGGGGGGATGTTGAGCCGTAGAGGCTCCCTGGGGCGAGCCATCCTGAACACCACGCAGGAGAGACAAGCTAACGGCGGATATGTTTTATTTGGCGCCGCCTTTGCAACTTAATTTTGACACTGCCACTACTTAATGGAGTTTTGCGGACAGGTAATATATTTGAAATTATCAGCGTGGACCATATCCTCCTCTAAGTTGTAGCCTATGCCCTCGCGAGTGCTGAGAATAACTAAGAAATAAGCCGCGCCACAGGTACAACCGTAGAAGCGCCGTCAATCGGTGAGCGTTTATCCAACCGACTCGACGGAGGAAACTCGGACGTCGGAGCGCGCGCATGACTCCGAGGTTCGGCGAGAGTGAGGAACATCTCCCAAGCCCCTCCTCGTCGCGGTCGCCGTGAGTGCTAGCGTCAGGACTTGGTCAGGACATCCATGATCCGTCGAGGTGTTGCATCAGCGCATCTAGTAAGCAAATCGCACGTCACTTAATCGGCTGTCGAAGTCTACGTCCCCCCAGGTCAAGTACAGAAGCTTCTGCGTTGATGGATGATACCACAGCAGGGTAGATCCAAGTCAGCTAGGCTCGCTTCTGAAGACAGGTCTTCGAGACCACTAACCCGCAGTGAGCTCCAGGCAGTGTGAGGCGGGTACTAAATGTTTCTTGAAACTTGCCGATGTTGTGCTATAGGGCAGGAATGCAATCGTCGAAATTGTGGGCGGATGCAGCGCCTGATGGGCTTGAAGCGGACAAGCTTAGCGAACTGTCAAGGAAAGTCTTCTTGTGTGACACGATATCTGCGCCAAGGTTCTCGCCGATCTCTCCATGGATGTCCGTAGAGCTGGAATCGTTCATCGACTCGCCACTTCTCGTTGAAGCCTTCGAAGAAGGATATTCTGAGTCCAAGTCGGATTGGGGGAAGAGGGCCGTCAACACAACTCCGCAGGTAGAGTGTCCGTGTCCAAGATAGAGCGGCTTAGAGCAATCGGAAGAAAGGAGTGGAAGTTGGGGGAAGAGCAGGATATTTCCTTTTTCGGTCTTGTCTCTTGCCATCAAACATTCCAATGCAAGTTCACATTCGTTTTTAATTGCCCTAACGGGCAGTGCCTGGATACCTGTAGAGCGAAGCACGTCAGTTGGCGAGCTCGTTGTGCCACTCTGCAACAGACCAATCAAAACATGAGAGCCCGCGCACTGTAGAGTCTGGAGCTGTCTGGAGCTCAATAGCGCAGTCAACTACTCATGTCAAAGTAATCAATCTGAGGCTTGAGCACCACCAAACAATTGACTACCATGCACACTCAGTCTGCCGCATTTTGGCCACTTTGTAGTCGGACTGACCGTATCCTCATAACAACCTCCCAGCCGGTTTAACTGCTTTCTTCCGGTTATTTCGACTGCGAAAATGACCAGTATTGGCTGTTAAATAAACACATATAGGGACCGCGACCGTGGCCTGGGGGTGGCGTCGCAGTACCCGTTAGCACTGAAATTTAAATAAATGAAGAGAAGGGAAATGGAAGGTGAAGACTGTCATCTCGCAGGAGCGTGCCCCGCTCTGTACAACAAACAGGGGGCGGTGTGAATCTGATCCTGCCGTACCCGTTAGCACTGAATAAATGAAGACAAAGGGAAATGAAGATCATCATCTCGCAGGAGCGTGCCCCGCTCCATACGACAAACAGGGGGCGGCGCGATCAGATTCGCACCGTACCCGTTAGCACTGAATAAATTAAGACAAAGGAAAAATGGAAAATCATCATCTCGCAGGAGCGCCCCCCGCTCCGTACGCGAAGCAGGGGCAGCGTGAAACCTTTCGCGCCCACCGGGATCAAAGGGGAATTGAACCGAAGGCGGGGATTGATGGCGCATCCGTGGCAATGCATTGTATTGTTCCGCATACCCATATCCGGAATGTTGATGATTGATGGCATCGAGTTTACTCAACCCTCCCGCTTAGGGTCTCAACAAGCTGGTTTTGGAGGCAACATAGAGCTACCGTACTCCCAGGAGAAATAACAGAAAAAAGTGCAAAGAAGGTATCCCCATCTGGAAGCCGGAACGGTAGCCGTCCCTTTTCAAACTAGGGCCGACAACCACGTCAAATTGGGAACAGTAAAGTTCTGGCTTGGCCTGCAGCCTGAACAGACAACATCAAACAAGATAAGCCTTCGCTTCGCTCCAGCAGACTTAGTGAAAGTTGGATACTGACCAGATGAGAATCTGAAAAATCCTGAAGATTGCGCAGCCGATTTGCGCTGTCGACTTCGGATCATGAGACAGTGTTGCGAGCTAGATCCGTAAGTTCACAAAATGCACGGACCGGAAAACTGTACGGGGGTTAAACTGCTGCGAGATCTACGTGACATTTGTGCTATGCACGGTGTGAAATTTCAAATCGGATCAGGCTGGCAAATTTTCCGGGTTTGGCGACTGCGATTTGATTCATCGGCGGTGCGCTCAAGAGAAGAGACTCTCAAAGCAGAATAATACACCCAAGCATAGGGAGGACTTTTGGCAAAGATCCGCGACTGCGAGAAATGGGTTCATGACACGGTAATGTCTGAAGTTTTAAGACAAGGTGTAATACCTGCGCACGAGGAGGCGCTAGCGGCGAAACATGTAACAGTCATTTAGGCATGATTGAAGGATATTTCGAGAAGCAAGAGCGACAGTTAAGCATTGAAAGAATGGAAGAGTGTTTAAACGACCAAAACTCAGCAGGACGAAAAGTGAGGATGGGTTCATTCCTGATGTTATGATAATCGGAAGAATGTATGTAATAATTGTTTGCGCGAGCGGAGCGATGAAATTTGGGACGTGAAGGCCGTCGAGGTTGACACAGAGGAGATCGAAGGACCTGGGCGTCGCTTGGACAGAGAAGATTGATTGTCTAAATGTTGCTTGATCTGAAATTATCAATGTGGTTGATACAGCATGGCTGAGCACGTACTTCGTGGGAGCGTGCACTGAGTACATTTTGAATGAGTGGAGACAGGAAACCGGAATCGGACCACGCACTCATGATGATTTATCCGTAAGAAAAATGCCTCGTGAATACCGACTCCACTGAGCGCAAACAGGAGCGTGGTCACCGGTTTGGTCGTGTAGTGGGATGGAACCCCGGGTCAGGCGAAGTGGGGGCGGAGTACCGAGCACCCTTGAAAGCCAAAGAAGCAGAGAAGGGTATCGGCTTGAAATTATCTTGCATGGGGCAGATTTCCCAGCATTCTGATGAGGGAAGAACGATTACATGACTTGCAGCGGGACTCGAGATGAAGCGGCCGTGTCTTGGTGGATTGCTGGAACAGTGGACAGCAGAGAGTATGTGGCTGGTTGGACGTTGAAGCTTAGATACAGATATATGTGTGTCACCGCCTGTTTGAAGAGAGGAACCCGAGAGTATTGACGTTGGGCAAAAGTGGGGGATGCGAACAGTTACAGGTTTTGAAGCTCGTATATAAGCGAGGCAAGGACTGCGGCAGAGAAGCGTGCAAATACTGAAAACATTGCAGTGGCTGAAAGGGCAGAGGAAAACAGGTCAGGACAGAACGGCAGCGCAAGACAGGTCAAGTGAGCACGAAGCACAGTACGTAGTTCACCACGGGGCGGTGTAACTGAGAAGTTGGAGGTGAGATGGGGATAGCAAGTACATCCGTGGACTCGGGACAGTGCTTTGAAGGAAAGTAGAAGCAGGATGCATGGAGTTAAGGCCAGAGGATGGGGGAAGGAAACAGAACGCAGCAGGAGAAAGAACGGAAAAGAATGTATCCCGATCTGGAAGACAGAACGGGAGCCGTCCAAGTTTTCTCCAGTTCAATTCGGTACCGCGTTCAAAGATGAGTCGGGGGTCGTGACCCCATATTGCCTTTAAATCGAGAAGAATGTAACCCGACATCCATCACGATTCTTGCGACACGAAGGCTAAAGACAAAAGAGAAGCATAGTACTCTCAAGAGAAAGAGCGGAAAAAAAGAGAAAAAAGAAGGTAACCCCATATGGAAGACGGAACGCGAGCCGCCCCCGTTCTCTCCAGTTCAATTCGGTACCGCGGGTAAAGATGAGCCGGGGGCCGTGATCCCAAAATCGCCTTATAAGGAGAAAGTCACCACTACTAGAACCCAGATACTAAAGTATCCAGGCAAACCGCGCTCTTAGCTCAGCGCACTAGCGCTCAGCGCTCATCGCCCATCTTCAACGACCTCTACTTAAGTGGGAAATCATTTTATCCTCCCAACCTCTAGCCAGTCGTGCAGAAAAAGCAATCGCATTGCGTCACTTGGATCTTGGATCATATCCGCGGTTCTCACCCTTGCACCTCTCTCTGCAACCAGAATACCCCCAACCCCAGTCAGGTGCTCCTCTATCCCTCCCTGGTTTGCGAACTCTCGGGGCGTCTCTGGAAAGAACCTTGCGACTTGAATACCGCATTCGTCCCGATCGTGATCTCTTATTGTTAACCGCCGACCACCTTTTTAAGCGACATCCCTCTTATTGTGTCACTCTCAACTTTGTCGGTCCAATGGAGCTACGCCGTGCAAGACAATTAGCCTTGCCAAATGCACTGTGTTCGCTGTATAAAAGGCCGCGGCGAACCCTCTAATTTTCTCCAGGCTAGCCTCTTCCAAGCACCCCGTCGTTAATAGCTCCCCCCTCGTCCTCATCCTCACCTCAATGGACTTCTTTCTCACCATCGCCGCCCCTGCACCGTCGAAGGTCGAGGAGGTCGACGAGCTGCCGCAGGTCAACGAGGACAGCAGCGCGGGCTCCAGCGGGAGCTGCGTCGTCGCATAGGCGCGGCGCTTACCCCCACACTCATATGGCCACCACACTGTGTGTACGCCCCCCCTCCTCTCCGCCCCGTATCAGCTTTACTTACTCACATGCGCCACAGAAACCCGCTGTTTAGATTGCAGCACACACCACGCCTAAAATATCCGCCGCCACCATAAAGCCTGGATTGGAATTTGGCGTATCGGACGGGAAAACAGCTTCGGGGGTTCACGCGCAACCGCGTTGTACAATTAACATTATCTCTACTTTCGACTTCGCCGCCTTGTATTTTTCGTCCCTAAATCCCCCTCGTCGTTGTAAAATTTTGCCTCAACGGCTTTGTAAGGAATAATACTCAGACGGGTACAATGAAGTGAACGACTGAGGTATGCTCTAGCGCAATAAGTAAGCCGGGCCGGGAGAAAGTCGTACATAGCTAAGTGAGTGACCACGTGCACACCGCGCACTTGGCGCGCACCGGCTATATGACGCGTCGAGCCTTTACTTCAACAGGCCTTGACCATGGCCGTAGACCTCTCAGCGCTCTCCCTGTTCCCCGCGACGCCTGAGCAAATCGCGGAGGCGCGTCGGCGCATCTTCCCTGAGTGGGGCAAAGGCCTGACCCTCGAAGAACACCTCGCCCGCGATGCAAGCCAAGACCAGTTCGACGGCTCCCGCGACGGCCGCCTCATTACATGGTACATTTACACGCCCGGGTCCCCGCTCCCTGTCTGACCCCGCGTTCCAAAGGGTGCTGGCCCCGCGAGACGCCCCACAGACGCTCGAATTCAAGTGCGCATGCGAGACGTGAGTCGCCAGCATACGGCGCCGGCCATGGATGAGTAACATGTATCGCGCGCGCCAGGTTCAAGCGGACTGGTCTGGTTGTTGACCCGGCGAAGGGCGCCCCTGCCGAGACCGTTACCTGCTACGGGATTGCGTCCGTGTTCACCCCGCCGGAGAACCGCGG
>JARGYA010001072.1:0-24787 GCA_029204335.1 Mycena vulgaris | reverse complement strand
GTTGGTCATTTACGCCTTGCTAAACGTGCATTTATTGCAGGCGGAACCGCTGGAAATGGGGTCGCAAACCGTCTAACTGAAAATCCCAATTTCTCCGTGTTGGTATTAGAGGCAGGAATCTCGTTGGTGGATTTCAGCCAATTTTCCTTCGTGCATTTTGAACTATTTTCTAGGAACGAAGGTGTTCTCGATTCCGAGGTCCCGTTCTTGGTTGAAAACCTTCTTCAACAATCCAACATTTATGAATGGAGTACCTCGAATTTCCCACCCAACGAAACTCGCTGTTGACAAATGATAGATTATACTACCACCCCCCAACCTGGTTTGAATGGTCGTTCTCTTCCTTACCAGAGATGTCAGTGCAACACACACACGGATCGTTGAAGGACTTATATATTTCCAAGCACAGCGCGTATTCTCGGCGGATGCAGCGCACACAGTACGATGGTTTAATATTCAATCAGGTCCGCGCTAACAGTGCTAGATGGGATGATATATACCCGCGGGTCAGCGGATGACTTTAATCGCTATGCCGCCTTGACCGGAGATCCGGGGATGTCATGGGATGCTCTGCTGCCGTATTTCTTCAGGCGAGTGAGACCACCGTTGCTAAGAAGCCTGCTTGATTTTTTTTTTTCACCCTCCAGAATGAACGGTGGACCGAGCCTACAGATCATCACAATACGCGGGGCCAATTCGACCCGTCGGTACATAGCACCCAGGGAATTAATTCCGTTAGCTTAAGCGGGGTCTGGCCGATTTTCTCACACCATATCATCGAGACTACGAAACAATTGCCTGAAGAGTTCCCGTTCAATCTGGATATGAACTCTGGGAAGCCGCTGGGCCTAGGCCAGTCTTAAAATCACTCAGCACACCAGTGTAATGATCGCTGCACAGGTTGGCAGCAATCTACAATTGGAGGAGGGGTGCGAAGCACGTCAGCAACTTCGTATCTCGCACCAAAATTTATCCAGCGAAAAAATCTGCACGTTCTGCTGCATGCACAAGTGTCGAGACTCGTCAATTCCAGCCGTATCAATGGAAAATTGGCTTTTGGAGGAGTCGAATTCTTGCAAGGTATTGCGGTTACCTCTGTTTCTCAGATATTTGCCTGACCTTTTATTAATTAGAAGGGTCTCTGTTCACAGCCAAAGCCGCGAAAGAAATCATTCTTCCGCGGGATCTGTCGGGACCCCGAGCATCCTGATGCACTCGGGAGTCGGCGATCGAACAGCTTTAGCCGGCCTTGGAATTCCATCCCTCCTCGATCTGAAATCAGTTGGGGCCAATGCCACCGACCAACCTGTGTTCCAAACTAGTTGGTCCGTGAACTCGGCTCAAACCTTAGACTCGTTAATTCAAAATCAAACACTCTTCAACGAGGCGTTTGCACAATGGAACAAATCACATACAGGTCCCTTCTCGGCAGGGGGAACTACCCACCTTGCATGGTTTCGTCTGGACTCTAGCGCGCTAGGCAATTTCACGGATCCATCTGCTGGCCTTGATTCTCCTCACATTGAAATTTTCTTTGTTGTGAGTGGGTTACCAATTTATCCGAGCAGCGTAATAATCACTGGCGGGGGATTTGTAGCCGGGAGGGGGAGTGGGTAATTCCGCGGCGGGAAATTTCATTGGGGCCGGGATGGCCGTTCTCAATCCCGTTAGCCGTAGGTCCCAAACGTCCGCACATGTGTGAACTCTTACCATCCAGCCAGGGGGATCTATCACCATTAACAGCAGCAATCCATTCGATCCGCCGGTTATCGACGTTGGGTTTTTCCAGAGCGAACTGGATCTTCTCACCGCGCGGGAAGCGATCAAGCGCGCCCTGCGACTTTTCAAGGCCCCTGTATGGCGAGATTATATCATTGCTCCGACCCAAGACCTGGAAAATCTCTCTCAAGACGAGCTTGACGAGCTCATTCGAAACACGGCTGGAGTGTCCTGGCATCTAGTTGGTACGGCCGCGATGTCGCCCAAGAATGCAAACTACGGGGTCGTCGATCCAGACCTTTTGGTCAAGGGCGCAGTTGGGCTCCGTGTTATTGACGCCTCGGTGATTCCCCTTGTTCCGAGTGCGCATACTCAGGCTCCGACCTATGTTGTAGCGGAAAGGGCTGCGGATTTAGTTAAAGCGGCGTGGAGTCACGATCATACTAAGTAGTTCCTTAACAGACGTTTTATCTACCTTGTACCTCGTTTCACGGAGAGCGACCCGTTGTTGACCCAAGTTGAATGACCGTTTGCATCAGTCAACGGGACTTCTGATACTTATTTCAAATGAAAACCAACGGAATATATGATGCTCCACATACAGGGAGACGAGCTTGAGTCTCAGTTAGAGAGCGTCGCGTCGCACAATCAATCACGTCCAGGTCCCGTGGTTGCGTCGCGATTACACGTGATGCGTCTGCAACGCATGGTCCTGGTCCTCCACCATGCTGACGACGCGTTTGCGATGTGTCGACCATGGACGACCATATCACTACCCTCATCTGTACCGCTGTGCTATACAGCTGCATTGCTATTTCTCTAAACTTCACCTTCAAGAATTGTCCAATATGCTCTCACTGACGCTTTTCAAGCCCATCATCTGGCGCGGCGGCGACACCGTACAGCACATAACACGGCCAGACCAACCGATTCCTCATCAGCGTTCCTCCACGCCAGCTCGTGGATAGTCCCGATATCTCATGTGGAAGCCAGTCGAGGCGACAATATGTCTCCCGGCCTTTCCCGGCCGATTCGACGATTCAGGAGCAAAAGGAGTCTCCGGCAAATCTCAGATCTCTACTTTGCCCATCCGCTGAGTGATTAAGCCGGCTTGAACTGCTGAGCATTAGGTAACTAAGCAGCCGGGGATTGACCGCCGTTCCATACGTCTGGACCTCCCCCGCGAGCGCCGAAACCTCGTTGCACAACGCTGGACTGCGTTCTAAAAGACGATGTTGATTCAATCTCTACTTTCTCTAGCGTGGGTTACGAAATGTCTCGCCAAAGTCTACGAGAGGGTCCCTGATCTTCCTGGCCTCAATTACGACTTCGTAATCATCGGAGGCAAGAAACCTCCTGTCGTATACTATTACTTGTAATGACCTAGCGCCCACAGGAGGGGCTTCGGGGAACGTCGTCGCCAACCGATTGACTGAAAATCCGAACTTCTCCGTGCTCGTGTTGGAGGCAGGCGTGTCGTCAGTATTTCCTTTTCCTCGCTAGTGTCGGTGAAAATAATACACATGACAGCAACGAGGGGGTCATCGACTCCATCGTCCCTTTTTTAGTCGGAGAGCTGCTGAGTCAAGCTAACATCTACGAATGGAGTACGAATCAAAATTGAGGAGAAGCTGCGTTGACATGCCCAATACTTAGATTACACCACCATCCCCCAAACGGGCTTGAATGGTCCAGAGGCGGGTGTATTCTAACCAGATTCAATCGCGTAACACTGACCCCCGTCTTTTTAGCGCATATTCTTGGAGGATGTAGTGCACACAATGAGAAATTCAGCTTCCTCGTTATCTCATTTGCTAACGGACATTAGATGGCATGATATATACCCGCGGATCGGCGGACGACTTTAATTGATATGCTGCCTTGACCGGCGACCCAGGATGGTCATGGGATCGGATGCTTCCATATTTCTTGAAAGTCGGGGATCGATTTCATACCGGTCATACAATGGATCTGACGGGCGACTCTCAGAATGAAAAGTGGACGCAGCCAGCAGATCACCATAATACACACGGCCAGTTTGACCCGTCTGTACACACCACCCGCGGAATGAACTCGGTCAGCCTGAATGGCTACCCTTGGCCGATTTTCGAACACCATGTCATCGAGACTACCAGACAATTGCCTGAAGAGTTTCCGTTCAATTTGGATATGAACTCCGGGAAGCCATTGGGCGTCGGCACGTCTAAAAATTGACTCACCGCCAAAAGTTAATGAACAACACACAGGTTTGCTGCAATCCACAGTCGGAGACGGAAAACGAAGCACATCAGCGACATCATATCTGGCACCAAAATTTATACAGCGAGAAAATCTGCATGTTCTGCTGAATGCGCAAGTTTCCAAACTCGTTAATTCCCATCATACCAACGGCAAAGTGGTATTTGGAGGAGTGCAATTCTTGCAGGGTATATATTCACTTGTTCGCTCAGCTTTTCCGCTCAACTTTGTATTAATTAGAAGGGTCTCTGTTCATGGTCAAAGCCACAAAGGAAATCATACTTTCTGCAGGATCCGTCGGCACCCCGTCTATTCTGATGCACTCTGGGATAGGCGATCGAGAGGCTTTGGCTGCACTCGGAATTCCCTCCCTACTTGATCTGAAATCGATGGGCATGAACGCGACTGACCAGTCATTCTTCGGTGTTGCCTGGTCGGTCAACTCGACCCAAACCATTGACTCGATAACTCAAAATATCACACGTTGTAATGAGGCGCTCGCGCAGTGGAATCGGACTCATACGGGGCCCTTTGTCGAGCTTGGGGCGACTCACATTCCTTGGCTGTGCTTGGAAGATGACTCGTCCATCTTCAGCGAAGTCACAGTTCATCCGATGCCGTTTCTTGCTAATGAAATTGCATCAGTCAAGTGGACCTCCTGGCAGCGTAGCAACTGGCAATTTCATGAACATGGGCCTGGTCATTCTCACTCCGACTAGTCGTAAGTATTACGAATTATTAGACTTGCCTGCCTTTCTACTACCATCACACAGGTGGTTCAGTTACGATCAACAGTAGCAATCCTTTCGATCCGCCGGTTATCGATCTGGGGATGTTGACGAGCGAATTCGACATTTTCACCGCCCGAGAAGCAATCAAGCACGCCTACAGATTCGTTCAAGCCCCCATGTGGAAGGACTACATAATTGGGTCAACTGTTGAGATTTCTCCCTGGAGGCCCTGGTCGATTATATACGAAATAGCGCCGGCCCTTCGGCGCACCTCGTCGGAGCTGCGGCGATGTCAGCTAAGGGTGCACGGTACGGAGTTGTGGACCCCGATTTACTCGTCAAGGGCGCCAGCGGCCTTCGCATCATCGATGCTTCGATCCTGGTGAGCAAGCGCCCTCTGTTCTTGACAATGGGAAAAACTAAAAGAAAACTCGAGCCTTTGGTGCCGAGTGCACATATTCAGGCAGCAGCGTACGTTGTTGGAGAACGAGGCGCCGATTTGGTCAAGGAAAGCTGGACATAATCCAAACATCTTTATGAATCGGAATCTCCCTAGCCAGCCTGAGTTTTTTTTAAGAGTATGCAAAAGACAGGTGCATATCAGCTTCACCGGTGCCCAAAGGCGAAAGGAAAGCCTGAGAAGAAGGAAAGAGTTGAACACCAGAATTAATCCACCATCACTAGTGGCGGTGCAGGCCCACTCCTGCCTCCGCCCAACTTGAAGCCCGCTTGTACGAAGCTGCATACCGATCAAACGATCGTGCACATTTTCGTCTGTGTTCAGAAAGGCGTCCACTATAACCCGCCCATCCGGCTTCGGCACTCTTGCAGAACTTTGCGACATCTTATTATGTCTCGTCATGTCCGCGCTCGAAGCTGCTTAGCAAGGCTTCTTGGAACCACCAACTCGGCGTATATCCGAAGCTGTCAGAAGGGGTCCTGAAGAATCGCTAGCGTCCGAGTTGTTCGGTGCCATTTCTAACCACCTCTGGAGAGTCTGCTAATAGTGCTATAGTAGGCAGTCGAATCGGATGCCTCGCTTGTTCAATGTTCAATGTCACTGCTGGCAAGTGCGAGACTACCCGTCGCCCTCCACCCTGTTGTGACCACACGACTCACTTACGGGATATGCTTTACTGCTATACCCTATCAGTGATTAGTATTCGATCTACGCTCATGGAACTTGAACTTGATGACCGGGGGAACCTCTATATATTTGTTATGCACCTCAGCGTTCACCCGCCCGACTCGGAACAGAACAAGAGCGCGCTGGGGCGCTCCGTGCCTCAGCACTTCGGCTGACTTTAGGGCAGGCCTTGGCAGAATCTCGGGGTCAAGTGGTTAGGGAAAAGCTGATGTTCCAAATTTGGGGCTGATAAACCCAAAGCGGAGCTTAAAAGGCTTCGGACGGACGGACACCCGCAATTATATAAAGAGAGAGAAATGGCAATGTCGGAAATTTTGGTCTCGTGTTGCAATTACGTTCTGCCGGCCGTTGAATGGACGCCCCGAATGTTCACTCTTGACGTTATGTATATAATGAAAGGCGCCTCCTCCTGAATGCGCAGCGAAATGTTCCCTCGCGTGCTAGTAACTCTAACCTATCTGGTTCCATGTCTTTGCAAGGTCTATGAAGATGTCACCTCTCTCCCGAGTCTTTCATATGACTTCGTTATTGTGGGAGGTACGAACTATGTTGGTCATTTACGCCTTGCTAAACGTGCATTTATTGCAGGCGGAACCGCTGGAAATGTTGTCGCAAACCGTCTAACTGAAAATCCCAATTTCTCCGTGTTGGTATTGGAGGCAGGAATCTCGTTGGTGGATTTCAGCCAATTTTCCTTCATGTATTTTGACCTATTTTCTAGGAACGAAGGTGTTCTCGATTCCGAGGTCCCGATCTTCGTTTACAACCTTCTTCAACAACCCAACATTTATGAATGGAGTACCTCGACTTTCCCACCCAACGAAACTCGCTGTTGACGAATGATAGATTACACTACCATCCCCCAACCTGGTTTGAATGGTCGCTCTCTTCCTTATCAGAGATGTCAGTGCAACACACACACACGGATCGTTGAAGGACTTATATATCTCCACGCATAGCGCGTATTCTCGGCGGATGCAGCGCACACAGTACGATGATTTAATATTCAATCAGGTCCGCGCTGACAGTACTAGATGGAATGGTTTATACTCGCGGGTCAGCGGATGACTTTAATCGCTATGCCGCCTTGACCGGCGATCCGGGATGGTCCTGGAATGCTCTGCTGCCGTATTTCTTCAAGGCGAGTGAGACACCGTTGCTAAGAAGCCTGCTTGATTTTTTTTTTTCACCCTCCAGAATGAACGGTGGACCCAGCCTACAGATCATCACAATACGCGGGGCCAATTCGACCCGTCGGTACATAGCACCCAGGGAATTAACTCCGTTAGCTTAAGCGGGGTCTGGCCGATTTTCTCACACCATGTCATCGAGACTACGAAACAATTGCCTGAAGAGTTCCCGTTCAATCTGGATATGAACTCTGGGAAGCCGTTGGGCCTAGGAAAGTCTCAAAAATCACTCAGCACACCAGTGTAATGATCGCTGCACAGGTTGGCAGCAATCTACAATTGGAGGAGGGGTGCGAAGCACGTCAGCGACATCATACCTCGCACCAAAATTCATCCAGCGAAAAAATCTGCACGTTCTGCTGCATGCACAAGTGTCGAGACTCGTCAATTCCAGCCGTATCAATGGAAAATTGGCTTTTGGGGGAGTCGAATTCTTGCAAGGTATTGCGGTTACCTCTGTTTCTCAGATATTTGCCTGACCTTTTATTAATTAGGAGGGTCTCTGTTTACAGCCAAAGCCGCGAAAGAAATCATTCTTTCCGCGGGATCTGTCGGGACCCCGAGCATCCTGATGCACTCGGGAGTCGGCGATCGAACAGCTTTAGCCGGCCTTGGAATTCCATCCCTCCTCGATCTGAAATCAGTTGGGGCCAATGCCACCGACCAACCTGTGTTCGAAACTAGTTGGTCCGTGAACTCGACTCAAACCTTAGACTCGATAAGTCAAAATCAAACACTCTTCAACGAGGCGTTTGCACAATGGAATAGATCACATACAGGTTCCTTCTCGGCAGGGAGAACTACCCACCTTGCATGGTTTCGTCTGGACTCTAGCACGCTAGGCAATTTCACGGATCCATCTGCTGGCCTTAATTCTCCTCACATTGAAATTTTATTTATTGTGAGTGGGTTACCAATTTATCCGAGCAGCGTAATAATCCCTGGTGGGGGATTTGTAGCCGGGAGGGGCAGTGGGTAGTACCGCGGCGGGAAATTTCATTTCGGCCGGGATGGCCGTTCTCAATCCCGTTAGCCGTAGGTCCCAAACCTCCGCACATGTATCAACTCTTACCATCCAGCCAGGGGGATCCATCACTATTAACAGCAGCAATCCATTCGATCCGCCGGTTATCGACGTTGGGTTTTTCCAGAGCGAACTGGATCTTCTCACCGCTCGGGAAGCGATCAAGCGCGCCCTGCGATTTTTCAAGGCCCCTGTATGGCGAGATTATATAATTGCTCCGATTCAAGACCTGGAAAATCTCTCTCAAGACGAGCTTGATGAGTACATTCGGAACACGGCTGGAGTGTCCTGGCATCTAGTTGGTACCGCCGCGATGTCGCCCAAGAATGCAAACTACGGGGTCGTCGATCCAGATCTTTTGGTCAAGGGCGCAATTGGGCTCCGTGTTATCGACGCCTCGGTGATTCCCCTTGTGCCGAGCGCGCATACTCAGGCTCCGACCTATGTTGTAGCGGAAAGGGCTGCGGATTTAGTTAAAGCGGCGTGGAGTGACGATCATTCTAATTAGTTCCTTAACAGACCTTCATCTACTCCCTTGTATCTCCTCTCACGGAGAGCGATCCCGTTGTTAACCGAGTTACTTACACATCTCAATTTTCCAAATTGAATGTCCGTTTGCATCAGTTAACGGGACTTCTGATGCTTATTCCAAATGAAAACCTTCGGAATATATGATGTTCCACATACAGGGAGACGAGCTTGAGTCTCAGTTAGAGCCCGCGTCAAGCGTCGCGTCGCACAATCACATCCAGTCGCAGGTGTCACGTGGTCGTGCACGATCATACTACGTGATGCGTCTCCAACGCTCGGTCCGGCATTGGTCCGGCAGGTCATCCGCAACGCCCATCCCAGTACCCTCAGCTGTACCGCTGTGGCATTACTATTCCTCCGAAATTCACCTCTAATAGTTGTCCAATAGGTTCTAGCTGAAGCTTTTCAAGCCGGTTTGCTCCATCATCTGGCGCGGCGGCGACACCGTGCCAGACCAACCGATTCCTCTTTCATCAGCGCTCCTCCACGCCAGCTCGTGGATACTCCCGATATCTCATCTGGAAGCCAGTCGAGGCGACAATATGTCTCCCGGCCTTTCCCGGCCGATTCGACGATTCGACAGTTCATCTTGAATGGAGCAAAGGGAGTCTCCGGCAAGTCTCAGATCTGTAGGTTGGGTACTTTGAATCAGTTTAGGAGAAATTGAATTGTTTAAAAGAGAAACACCCCTCCTGTCAGCCTCTCTCTATCTCCTACTCTTGCCTCAACATCTACACGTCGTATCAAAAACGCTCGTTCCAAAACACGCTCCTTCAGTGAGTGTGGCTTCTTCACCCCCACCGCTTGATTTGACCTATACTGCTCACAGATGTCGTTCTTTAAGAAACCGACCTCGTCCTCCTCGTGCGTTGCAAGGATTCGGTCGACCTCTCACCCTGGTTTGAGACCCCTCCGCCTCGTCGAGAAGCTGCTAGCCGCCAAAGTTATCAGCCCTCTTCAGCCAGAAGAAGCATCGCCGATCCTGCGGATGCTTAAGCTGAAGAAACCCCCAACTATTCAAGCCTGCAAGAATGCGCCGGCCGCACCTCGTATTTCTTCTCTTACAGTTCAGCGTCCGGCCGCTGTGAAAGCAACTCGGCCGTCTCTTGCTGGCAAGACAGCGCCCATGGCAAAAAGGCCACCTTTTGTCGTGCCTTTGCATTTCTCCACTTCGCGTGCGCCTCGGCCAGCTCCACGCTCCGCAGACCCTTCCGTGCACAAGCCTCGGCCGATCCTTTCGGTCAACAAGCAGAAATCTGTCAGCCCCGCGGTCAGCCGCAGCTCGAAGCCCCGCGTGGCCCCCCCTGCCCAACGGCCCCAAGTCGCGGCTAGCACCACCAAGGAGTCCGTCTTTCGTTCTCACATTCCAGTCTTCGTCGACCATCCTTCACGCGTCCATACGCCCGCTGCTACTCCTCGGTTTAGCACCTCGAGGATTCCCCGGCTCAAATACACAGGGTCGCCTTCTCCGTCAAGCCTCTCTGAGACTGGGTCGATCAGCAGTTTCGCCCACCAAACCCCGTGCCCATCGCCCGTCCTGGTGACTGGCGTCCCTCAAGTGGCACCCAAGGTTGTAGGTCTCGATACCGCGGAGGATCCAGTGGTCGCTGAAACGCGCCCATGCGTAAGCGAGGTCGACTTGGCGGAGGTCATCAAGATGAAGGAGGTCGTTACGTCGCTGGATAACGCCGCTTCTGGGCCGGATGCTTCTACGTCTGCACCTCTCCGCCGGTCGGGGAACTCTACGAAGGTCTATCCGAGAATCCGTTCCAGTCCTCAGCAGCCCAAGGCCGAACAAATAGCTCCTGCGACAGACTCGATGGGCGTGATGGACGCGCTCATAGGCGAATTGAAGACCAAGTTAGCAATGACCAAGACGTCGACCGTCGCTAGGCCTCTAGGCACCCCTTCCCTCTCCAACGGCGCTTTCGCTTCCAACCGGTCTGGTTGCGTGCGGGCCGGCAAGGAAAACCTCGACATCCCGAGCGAATTACAGCAGGCATTCGCTCGTCGTCGCTCAGCCATCTCCGCCACCTCTCGCAGTGACGTCAAGTCGGCTCTCCAGATCCCAATCCAGGAACGCCGAGCACTCGCATCCGTCCCGCACATCGCCAACCGCCATCGTCTTCCTCCTTCACTCAGGAATCCTTCGCAGCAAACGGCATCCGCCATCTGCCCCCCTCCCCCATCGTCGAGCAACGCTAACTGCAATCCGCCTGGCGCAGATTGCATCACCGAGTTAGTGTCCACAGTGTTTGGCACTCGGAAGGTCCGCAAGCTAGTGATCCCTCCAGTCCTCGAGGGGTCGCTGCCGTCTCGAGATCCGCGTATCATCATGGAGTTGAACTCTCTCCGGGCTCAACAGAAGGTCGGGGGTGCTGGGGGGGCTGAAGCAGTGCTGTGAAGAGTGCGGCGGAGATAGATCATTCGCGAGTCGAATTTTAGTAGTAGCTGTTATGTTTCTTTTATTTTTCCCTTTCTGTTCCTTCTTGCTCTATGTAGAGAGAATCGATTCGTTCTTGAGCGACAGTTTTTCCCTGGAGCTGTAAATGATCGGCAATAGCCGAAACTCATCTCGTCATCGGACTCTTCGCTCGCTGCTCGCTGCGTCCGGCGGCGTCTCTGGCTATAATGCTCGCTACTCAGGCGCCTCACATCTCACATCGCCTTTTCTAACCTCCATCACTCAGGACAACCTATGCACTTGCGGGGAAAACTCGCAATTCTCCGGGCTTTCAAGCTTGAATTGATTTCAGGGAGGGAATACACCGCGCCATCCTGCGACGAGGTCGATTGCCGACGTACACTCAGCGCTGATGAAGCAGCAAATGAGCGCTGTTTTACAGTAATATGACTTGCGGTCGGGCCCGTATCGCCTCGATCGCGCTGCTGCACACAGCCCCAGCGCAATAACGATATAATACCAGAACACTCTGCATTTTAAAGCTCGTCCCTGCCACAGGCGCTATGTTTTCCGCCTCCTCCTCCGCTGCAGCGCGCACCGCGTTCATATCAGGCCCGCTAGCCCCAACGCAAGCCTACTTCTTAGAACACTATGCGCCCAGACTCGACGCCGCCATCTCGCAGGGCCATTCCTTTGTCGTGGGCCCCGACCGCGGCACGGCAGCCCTCGCACTCGAGTACCTCCGGCAGCACCGCGTGGCGCCCTCCCGCGTCACCATCTATCTCAGCCAGGCGGAGGCCAAGCTCGCCGACGCGCTCCTCGCACAGGGCCTCCCGGTGGTCGTCGCCGGCCGCGGATACACCGAGCGCGACGCGGCGATGACCGCTGCCAGCGACTATGATATCCTGCGCTACCACACGGAGGCGGAGTGTCGCGCGTTGTATGGGAAAGATTACCGGCCGCGGGTGAGCGGGACGAAGCTGAATGAGATACGGCGGAAGGAGGCTCAGGCTGCTGCGGCTGCGATATCCTCCACCCCGGCCGTGCGTACGGCATTCATATCGGGCCCATTGGCTCCCTCACCGACATATTTCGCGGAACATTACCAGCCTCGCCTCGACGCCGCCATCGCCCAGGGCCACTCCTTCGTCCTAGGGCCCTCCGCCGGCATCGATACCCTCGCACTGGAGTACCTCCTGCAGCGCGGCGTGCCGCCTTCTCGCGTCACCGTGTTCCTCAGTCAGTCCGAGGGCAAGCTGCCGCAGTGGCACAAGTTCGCCGACGCGCTGCGCGCAAAGGGCGTCGCGGTGGTGGTCGCTGGCACTGGGCACACCGAGCGAGACGCCGCGATGACGGCCGCCAGCGACTATGATATTTTGCAATACCGAACCGAGGCGGAGTGCCGCGCGCTATATGGCAGGAATTTCCGGGCGCGGGTAAGTGGGACAGAGCTGAGAAATACGGCGGAAGGAGACTCAAGCCGCTGTCCCTTCCGCCCCCACTTCGACGCGCACCGCGTTCATCTCGGGCCCGTTAGCTCCTTCAGCGACGTATTTCGCAGAGCACTATCAGCCGCTACTCAACGCAGCCATCTCGCAGGGTCACTCCTTCGTCATGGGCTCCTCTGCGGGCATCGATACCCTCGCGCTTGAGTACCTCCGACAGCGCGGCGTGCTGGCCTCCCGCGTCACCGTGTTCCTGAGCCAGTCCGAGGGCAAGTTGCCGCAGTGGCGTACATTCGCCGACGGCTTGCGCATAAAGGGCGTCGCGGCAGTGGTAGCTGGGAAGGGGCACACCGAACGGGACGCGGCGATGACGGCCGCCAGTGATTACGATATTCTGCGGTTCCACACGGAGGCGGAGTGCCGCGCGCTGTATGGGAAAAAATACCGACCGCGGGTGAGCGGGACAGAGCTGAATGAGATACGTCGACGGGAGGCTGCAATAAAGAAATCGTTGTAACTTGTGTGATTGTATGTACTTTGCGGCTATCTCAGTTCAGAAAAGCAAGCGGCGTCAAATTTCGCCGTCGCGGAAGCGTGCGGCGCGCTCCCAAATGCTGCTGCCGCCATCCACCTCGCGTCTCCACTCCGCGGGGGAGCTCAGCGAGCGGGGACACACATACATACGCTCTTCGTGCGCTCGGAACGCGGCGGCCAAAGCACGGCAGGCGGCGGTGGGCGCTGGCTGCATGTTGTGCGTGAGGACGAGCATCCGGAGGCCGGGACAGCGCTGCACGAGGCCGTCGAGCTCTGGCGGCGCCACGGACGACCCTGCGAGCGGCTGCGCGAGATGCGTGAGGCGGGGCATCATCTCGAACGGGAGGGGGTTCGTTGGCAGGGCGAGGAACTGGAGATGCGTTAGGGTCGCGTACGGGAGGACGCGCGCGGGGTTCGCCCAGAGCGCGTCTGTGATGCTGCTGGGCCCGTGCGTGAGGATGGTGAGGCTGCGCAGGCGGGGGAAGACGCGCGGCGCAGAGGTGGAGAAGCCGATGAGGCGCGAGGCGGGGATTGCGAGGCTCTCGAGGAACGGGCAAAGGTCGTACATCGAGTGCATGTCTGCGCCGTTGCTGTCGACGAAGAGGTGTCGGACGTGGTGCCCCAGGGGTATTGCAGCGGGATCTGCGGTTCCGTAGGATGGCTGGGGTAACGCAAGTCTCCGATTCTCCAGAAAGCTGATATGTTTTGGGAACGAATTCAGGACGACCGTTTGGAACAGTTGGGCGACGGCGATGTTTCGCACCCAGGAAGCAACTTGGCAGAGATTCAGAGCGGCTGAAGGGGAGGACGCCGCAGTGTGTATCAGGATGGATTCTACAACGTCGTACGGTAATTCAGGAAACGACATGGGAGTACGAGAAGAAGAGAGGCTTGTTTGGTCCAAATACAATTTGAATTCAGAATCGCGGTCATGGATTCCATTGTAATATGAAGAAGATGCTACAACATAGCACGAATAAAGCGGGCAGCTATACTATTATTGTCGCAGCTGTACAATTGGATGGGATCGTGAGGACGTGAGGGGGCATTATAGTCGTGATGGGTCGTCGCGAGATAATGGCAAGTAACAACAGAAGAGATGCGCAGAATTGAACGGGATAAATAATGCAAGGAAAGCAAGGTGTAATGGACATGAAGCTGGGGAGATTAGATCCTGGGTGGTCATGATTTGACGGAGCCCGCTGCGCTCGGTGGTCTAGAGTTGGACGAGTCGCTTTGGCCGCGCGGGCGACCTTCTCGTGGTGGCGCTGATAGTTTTGAGGGGATGGAGAGGTCGTCTTGAGACCCGCGCGCGAAGAAGTCGTCCTCGTCTTCGTACGGCGAAGAGCCCGCATTTATCTGGGCCACGATAAGGTCAGATATGGCGAGGAAAAGACATGGCGCGCGATAGGACGCGTTAAATGGACCAGGGCTGGGGATGAATGGTTTAAAATTGCGGCTTACCCAGTCGCGCAGGACATCCGCCACCTGCGACGCCTCCTCCGCACTGAACTTGGATTCCGTGCCCTTCTCGGCGTGCAGCCGCAGAAGCTCACTCAGCGAGCGCTTCCCCTTCTCTCCCGTCTTCGCGCCACCGCCACTACTCCGCCCGGGAGTGGCCTCGTCCTCTGCGGGGAAAATCACCGAATTCCGCGGGGTGGTGGTGGCAAGTGGGCGCGACTGGGCGCCGGGAGACGGAGGCTGCGAGCCGTCCATCGATATCGACCGGTCCCAATCTTCGGACTGGGACCCGTTCGAGTGTAGAGACAGCTTGGACATGGAAAATTCGGCTTCATCAGACGACATGATTGCGGTGCTGGGTGGCGTGGTATCGGCGTGTAAAGACGCGATTTTTTGCGCGGAGTGTGTCAGGATAGTGGCGTAGATGGGCGTAGAGGAAGAGAAGGAGGAATCAACAACGAGAAGGTCCAAACAACAGCCTCCCCGGCGACGGCAGAAAACAAAAGGGTGAGCCTTTCGAGCCGTCACAATATTAACATCAGTCACTAAATCAGTCACGCCAATCTTGCTTTCAACCACCGACTTGGATAAGGTCGCCTGCTGGAGCCTGCACCCTTGGGACTTGCCCACAATGACTCATTTCCGTCCACTTGAGACTCCATCTAGGATTTACCCCAGAGCCCCTTTATGTTATTCGCAGCTCTGCCGCTCGGACCTCGGGTTATCTATATATATTTCACCTCTAGAAATCACGAACGTGCGGAGATCTGTTCTATGAGAGACCTCATCCTCCTCGAATTAAGGGAAGCGCTACGCTGGCTTTCCTTGTTCCATACGCTGGCTCTCCTTACCTAATTCCGGCGTCGGTGCCTTTCTTGCTCACGAGATCTCGCGTGTGAGTGGATCTTCTGGAGGGCCACGCCTCCGAAGATTCTGCCTGCATGTAGGTGAGAGCTGCCATTACTTGTTCCTAACGAAGGATTATTTTCCGGCCAACCCTTGGCAAGAGCTTCACGGGGCCTTTTACTTGTAAAAGCGAACAGATTTGGTCAGCCAATGCAAGATTCGTGCCATAAAGTCCTCATGCCGGACATTGGTAATTTCTACAAAAAGAGTAGCATTGCTGACGACTTGATACGATACACGGATTGCATCCATTTGCGCACTTCATGCTTCGGGGCTCTCGGACGCCTCCCGCACCACCTCCTCATCCATTATTCCGAATCCCTGGTCCTCCGGAGCTCCGCTGTTTAAACAAAAGCTCAAGTTGGCTCCGACTTGCCGTCATGCCGCCGCTTCGTTACGACAAGAGGCGATCCCATGATCCTCCAATGCACCGATGATAAGTAGGAGAATCTCATCTCGTGCAAGTCGCACTCTAAGATGCTCTTTCGCGCCCTCCTTGTTCTAAGTTGCATCACCGCGTCCTTGTGCAAGATCTACGACAAAGTCTCGGATCTTCCAGGTCTCGAATACGACTTCGTGATCGTCGGAGGCATGCGAGCCTCTCTCTCTTTCCAACGGGGTTCGGCTCATATTTGAACAGGAGGAACAGCGGGCCTTGTCGTGGCGAATCGCCTGACTGAAAATCCAAAGTTTTCAGTCCTCGTCCTCGAGGCGGAGTTTCGTGGGTCTATGTTTACTGTTTCAACTTTCCCCGCTTTAAAATTCTCTCAGAAGCGAAGGTCTCCTTGACTCGGCAATCCCATTGTTCGTCAACAACCTGTTGGCGCCGTAATATCTACGACTGGAGTATGTACGTTTTTCCTTCAACAACATATTCTTACTGGTCATAGATTACACCACAATACCGCAGCCTGGCCTGAACGGTCGTGTTCTCGATTACTTCAGAGGTCCGTACAAGTAGGAGTCGCCGAAAAGATATTTTGAACCGGATCCTCAGGGCATTTACTTGGAGGATGCAGTGCACATAGTGAGAACCTCCGCATCAATCAAGGCTTGTGTACTCATAAATTGCAAGACAACATGTTTTACACCCGGGGGACGGTAGACTGACTTCAATCGCTACGCGACGTTGACTGGCGATCCGGGCTGGTCTTGGGATCAGATATTCCAGTATTTCTTGAAGGTAGGCCAGTTTCCTCCTCTTCATTAGAATTTTTAACATCTGCTAGAACGAAAAATGGACTCCGCCCGCTGATTTGCACGATACTTCCGTTAGTGTTCTCCTTCCAATCGCGATTTCAAACTGACTGTCATGGTTCAGTTTCAATTCGATCCCATCCGTCCATAGTACCCACGGAATCAACCCGGTTAGCCTCCCCGGTTCGGGATGGCCGCTCGGGCCGCGGGTCATACAAGCTGCAAAGGAGCTGTCCGACGAGTTTCCGTTCAACTTAGATATGAATTCCGGCAAGCCGTTGGGCATCGGTATGGCGCTTAGACTCATCTAATCAAGACGCTCACGATGATTTCTAGGCTGGCTGCAATCTACCATTGGAGGCGGAAAGCGGAGCAGCTCCGCGTCCTCGTATCTGGCGCCTGAATTCGCCCAACGCCGGAATTTACACGTCTTGCTGCATGCGCAAGTTAGCAAACTCGTGGATCATAGTAATGCTGGAGGCAAACTGGTATTTGGCGGGATCGAGTTCTCGCAGCCCGGTAGCTACACTTCTTCTCACGGTTGATTTCTTCCATTTCGTTTAATTCTGTTCAGGATCATCCCAGTTCGTCGCGAAGGCGAGCAAGGAGATCATTCTATCTGCAGGAACAGTCGGCACTCCCCATGTCCTGATGAACTCTGGCGTAGGGGACAAAATGGCCTTGACCGCGCTCGGGATTCCGTCCCTCCTTGATCTCCCAAGCCTGGGACACAACGTTTCCGACCATCCCGCCGTCGAACTAGGTTATTTTGTAAACTCGACTCAGACACTGGAGTCAATCACACAAAACACCACAGCCTTCAATGAGGCCTTTGCGCAGTGGAACGCGACACACACCGGGCCATTCGTAGACCTTGGCGTCACCAACGTTGATTGGTTCCGTTTAGATCCAGAGTCGCCTATCTTCGCCAAGTATCCAGATCCTTCGGCCGGTCCAGACACACCGCACATCGAATTGGTGTTTAAAGCTGGACTAGGTGGCATCGGGCCCGTCGGAGTTCCACTGGGCAACCTAATGGGCATCGGTATCGCGGTCGTTACTCCACTCAGCCGTCAGTCCCACTATACCCGTTCTGTCCAACACTTCTGATTATTCCACAAAGGCGGTTCGGTCACCTTGAACAGCAGCAACCCTCTGGGCCCCCCTCTCATCGACCCAGGCTATCTGACCAACGAATTCGACCTGTTCGCGGCCCGCGAAGGGCTGAAGCGCGCCCAGCGGTTCGTCACCGCGCCGGTTTGGAAGGACTACATCCTTGCGCCTGCGGTGGACCTCGAGAATCTCACCAGTGATGCCCTTGACCAGTTCATCCGGAACAACACTGCGTCGACTTCGCACCTTGTTGGCAGCGCCGGTATGTCGGCGCGGGGTGCCCGATATGGTGTGGTGGACCCTGACTTGCGCGTGAAAGGCACCAGGGGGCTGCGCATCATCGATGCCTCGGTTCTGGTAAGCGGGTCCACAAGTCCCATTTTATTCCTGATTGTGACTTCAACGCACCAAGCCTGTGGTCCCAGCAGCGCACACACAGGCGGCAACGTATGTCATTGCTGAGAGAGGCGCGGATTTAGTGAAGGCGAGCTGGACATGAGCTCGAGGCAAAATAGGTTACCGGAGGGATGTGTACTACTACTTCCCTAAAACTTTCTTCTGAGATAACGATCCGGGGGCGGCTTGCGGACCGGCGAAGATGCCAATGAAGGGTCTTCTTCCCGCAAGTCCACAAGCACAAGAACCGAAACATTCGTTGCTGTCGTGAGTCGTTCAGTTCAACTATGGTTCAATTATTGATTTCGAAGTGTGCTCGAATGTTTATGCGAGAACTCAGTTGTTATTGAGGATGGTACTAGAAATACACGGTGCCATGCAGGTAAAAATAAGAATAATTAGTACTGTATGGCGTACAGTACAAAAAGTCCATTCAGAGATCCTATGGAGCTGATCGAATCTAAACTGGAGGGCTGGGCGTCGCGAGCAGGCGCAGGTCAAACGCGTCCGAATCCTTCTCATCCCCCTTGCTCTTTTTGACCTTCTTCGGGAATTCGCTGTCCGGGCCTACGAGCACCTGCCCGGGGTGGAAGGCATTCCAAAGGAGGAGCGCCAGAAACATGGGGGTGGCTTCGAGGCAGTAGAAGGGCGCCTCGTGCATCGTTATCGGCGATTCCACGCCCGAAGAGAATTCGATGAGGCGGAAGACGATGCGGACCTGGGGGCGCAAAGGAGTGAGTGGATGGATCGACAGATGATGAAGGGGAAGAGGACGCACGGTAATGAGGACGAGCGACGCGTACATAATGTACAGGGGACGCTTCCACTCTGTCGAGCCGCCAAGGCGGTTCATCTTGTAGTGGAAGCGCACGACGAGTGCAACGAATCCGAGGACGAAGAATTGCTGCAGGCCGATGCCGCCCATGTAGATGTGGATCCCCAGTTGGGCCATCCGCGCTGTATCCGCATTTATCAGCATGCCGCCTGTCGCCTGCATGAGGAAGGCGCTGTATAAATGTGAGCAAGAGCGAAGCCAACATAAGTAAAAGCGCCTACGTTATGTCAAGCAGCACGAAGCAAAGGGATAGCCGCCTGGCGCTGATACCTCCAACATGTTTCTCCGGGACGAAGAAATGGACGATGCGGCTCATGAGCACGTAGAGGAAGGCGTTGATCCATAGCGGAGATAGCAGGATGAGCAGCTGTGACGACGTTGCAAACGCGGAGGAAGTCGTGTGCAGAACCGAGAACACGCGCAGGACGAGTCCAGCGGTTTCCCAGATGCCACCCATGATGATAACCCAGCAGAACCTCTTGCGATAATGAATGGCTTGCATGGTATGCGCGATGGTGGTGAGCCCGAACAGGACCGAGAAAAGCACGGCCGCAGGAAAGGACGGGCAATACATGAAGCTGTAGTTCTCGTTCTCCGGATCTATGGAGGCTATCAGTGCGTAAAATTGAGAGCGGATTGCACTACTTCTCACCCATGCATATAATTTGCACCATTTTGAAGAGTAAAAAGAGAAGTAAAAGTGCAAAGGAAGAAGTGAAGCAAAAGGTGAAGGTGAAGCGAATGATACATTGGCATCGAGGAGGGCATCCTTATATAGCTCAACGCGCTCCGCAGCAGAGATACGCAGCGAGTCCGATGTTTCAAGCGCGTCCGCTACCTTACGGACTTCTGTCAATCACTCTGTAGGCCTAGTGATGGCGGTGCACACATCAACATGTAAGCATTCGCCTCCTCGACTAAGTGGCCGACTGAATACGAACCAGTGGGCGGCGAGGTGTATGACTGGAACCGCGTGTAAACTTAGTGGCACATTGGCAAGAAGAGAAGGAGCTGACGTAAGAAAAAAACAATCCATCACTTATCCTTGATGTGGCAGGGTGATGCAATCAACTCAACCGAGCAGGAGTCGGGAGTTGGTCGGGAGCATTCCTTCCTACGCAAACCGTAGAAATCCCGTATACTTGCAAGATTCAGAATTGATAATTCCATCCGTTGGGACTGGTTGAATCATCAAACTTCAAGCATTCGGTTGAAATCCTCACGTGATTAGTGCTGTTCAAAGTTCCCACTATTTGACTTCCTGTTTGACTTCCTGTTTGCTCCCTTTTTGCAAATTTTGGCAGGGATCCCTGCCAAAATCTGCCGAAAAGGAAGAGACCAGGAAAACGAGTAGGAAGCGAAAAGGGACATATTTGAAACCCTAGGGTTGAGATTTTCGAACCAGGAAGCAAGTAGGAGAATGTTCCTGGTCTGAAATACCTGCCAAATCTCAACCAGGAGAGCAAAAAGGAAGTCAAAAAGGGCTGTTTTTGACGAACAGGAGCACATGTAGTTCCTGATTCGACCCTACTTGTGTCCCTGATTGTTCTCCTGGTTGCACCATCAACACAAACAGGAACACAACCAGGAGCACAACTAGGAGCCCAAGTAGGGACCAACCAGGAGCTACTTTGAACACCACTATTATATGTTCAACATGTTCAATTCCATCATTCACTCACTTCACGTTACACCAGAGAAAACATAATGGACTGAGTCTGTGCCCCATTTCGATACACTGTACAGGAGACTCGCGTCTCGCGGATATCTGTGGAGCCGTAGCGGTCTCAGATCTAGATCGCACTGTTCTGAAGTTCCATTTCAAGTCCGCACATCCGTTAATCCTCCGCGAAACTCCCGTGTCTCGTCCACACCGGTCCTTATAAGCACCGCAAGGTCTAATCTTACTCAATACCCGTCCCTCTCATCCACATACGCACGTAGCCCTCCTCCCCAACACCCACTCTCCCGGCCCAACCTACATACAAATATGAGCGACGAGACCTGCAAGCTTTCCATGCTCTGGAACTGGTGAGTTCCCCGCTCCATCGTTTCTCTAGCCACCGACCAAATATCGTTAGGGACAACCGTCGACGCGTGTATCATCTCCGACCGGTGGCACATCCACACGATCCGTGCGTATCCTTCACTTATCTCCGCCCGCACCCTACTGACACACAGGCAGAACAAGTACGCGGGAACCCTGGCGGGGAATTTTCCTCATTGTGATTATCCTCGAGGGTCTGCGCAGGATGTCGCGCGCATACGATCGGTTCATCCTGCGCCGGTTTCAGAGCCGCGCAAAGTTCGCGGAGGCGGGTGCGGAGTGACCGGCCTTTCAGGTGCGTACTATCCCGTCGTCAGAGGAAAGGCCCTTATGAGACTGGACAGCCCGAGCATCTACAGCACTTCATTCGAGCCTTGCTTTATTTCATCCAATTCGGCGCCGCTTACCTCCTCATGCTGGCGGCCATGACCCATAATGGCGGCGTTGTTCTTGCTATCTTTGTGCGTTCTTGCTCTAACTTGGCTGCCCGCAACATTTGGCTGACGCTTCACTTTCGAAGGCCGGCGCATTGGTTGGATTTTTGTTCTTCGGGGTACGCAGGACTCACTTCGTTTCGTTTTCGTTGTTCCACAGCTGAGTGATATTTTTGCAGAGGGACACCGTTCCCGGGGCACATACCACAGAATCGGGGGACTATGGGGTCCATCTGGAGCAGTTGAACTTTGGCGGGAAAGAATCGAAAGTGTGAACGAAGAGAGAGGAAGGAGCTGTACGAAAGGCATTTTTTGTTTTATTTTCCTTTTGTTGTAACATTCGTCATTCGTGGTTGAATCCAAGCTTAGAACTCTTCCTGAGAATTTAGCAATACATGCTTCTAAATCGTACGTGTACATGGTATTTTCGCGCACGTATGTCGCACTCAAAGCTCGTCGCAATAGGGGAGGTCGCTGTCGTCTTCGTCGTCCACCTGCGCAGAGGCAGCCGGCGTTGCCGTCGCTGGGACTTGGGCCGCAGCGGTCGATGTGCCCGCCGGCGGGACTTGCACCGTCGACGCGACGCATAGCACCTGTGACATGTTCAGAACGGATTCGTGGTTGAAAAAAAGAGAGGTAAACCTCGCCGATGTAGATGTTATCGCATGCTTCATTGATCTGCGGATTATTCTCGTAGAGTGTGTGGATGTCGATCCCATGGGTCGCCGTGACGAGATCACAGGTATCGTTCGCGACAACTACGTACGTTTGTCGTACAATCTTCGCCGTCGTAGCCCAGGCAGATAATTGGCGTCAGGTTCGAGGTTGCCGCAGTCCGAGTCAATGTACCCCCGCGTTGATAGTTTTGGAGCTGATATCTGCAAAGAGTAAATGTACAGAACTTTGAAATATAAGGGCTGTAAACATACGTAGAGACGTTGTTGGCAGCGAGATGCTGTCACAGATGTCCCCATCGCGGACAGTGTAGTGCCGATTACACGCCCCGCGCGCGGTCACGGACGCAGCTACGGTGGGGAGATTAGACGAGGCAGGAGAATGGCTGCAACTGGGCACATACCGCGGGGCGACGAGAGGCAGGGCCACGAGGAGTGCGAGTGCCTGAGGGAACTGGTGTGTGGTGAAAGAATGTGGGTGGGACAGTTCGCGTGAGAAGAGGAAACGAGAGGCTTAGTCGTAGACGTTTTCTATTATGTGGAGAGCGCGACGTTGCGGTAACAACGGCAAAAGGCGATCGAGTAATTCGAATCGAATTTCATAAGGCTTACTGTGTAATATTTTTCGAAACATTCAACATTGTCGAAAACAGAGGGAAATTTAGTGCAACTTCCAGTGCAGAAGTCAGTGAATAGGGACCGGTAAAGACCCAAAGTCATACGCTGCGAAGATAACTTCCAAGATCGAACACCGATCGTCCTGACACCAAATTATTTATTCAAGGCAACGAAATTCCTTGGTATTGGTTTTCTAATGCGCTGAAACGAAGATCGCAAATCCGGGCCCCTTATTGAAATTGCGTGCTGCTGCCTTGGCGCCTGCGTAGTTACACACGCAATGACATGCTCCTTGACCGCCGGGAATGCGACCCGCTCAGCGACCCACGCATTCGCGTGTCGTCCGGGGTCACCGTCTCGGACGTGAAATCTCCCTCGGCTGCGGCTGCTGCCAGTGCCTGCAGCTGCGCCGCCTTGCCCCCAACGCGCCGTGAGTTGATGATCAGCCGAGTCGTAGTGATTGTCGTTGCCGCCCAAATGAAGCTGGGTTGAATGGGGAGGTAATCTGAGTATGCATAACGTGGCGAAGGTGGGAGGGCACCCACAAAACGATGACAAAGATGGAGGACACGGGGGCGACGACAGCGATCGCTGCATTCGCGATACGGAAAACTAGAGTGGGTCTCGTATCGGTGAAATTAGATTCACAGAAGGGTTTGCGCACTGAACAGCATCTACTCGAGTCGAGTCAACAAAACAGAGGTGAGCAGCGCAAAAGTGAACGCACGACGAAGTACACCACGCCGTCACGGAATAAAATACGGGTGACGGCGACGTCCGTGCCGGGGCTTAGCGCGCGCGGACGGTCCAGGGTGTTCCAGCACACCGTTATGAACACGACTACTTCAAACGCGAGCTAACATCAAGTAAGGTGGGAGAGATGTTTAGTTGGGTAACACAAAGACATACCCCGACGACCCAGAGTCCAACAACGTCGGGCTTGGCGGTGAAGGTACATAGGCCAATGGGGGAGTACACGAAGACCCCTGCACGCCGCAGTGGGTAAAGAAAGACCATTGAGAGGGCAAGACGCACGGATCATTTCGACGATGACCCACGAGGTGACGCCGAAGCTCGTGAGCTGCGTGACGACGAAAAAGGCGAGGGACCAGGCGATGAGGCGGTGGCCGCGGGGGAGCGTCGTCCATATGCGCAGCAGAACGAGAAAATTCGATATGGCGATCGAGAGCCAGCCGCTGTACGTCTATAGCTTCACGTCAACGGGTGGGCAAGGCTGATGAAGGGCGTATGCTTACCGCAAATGCTATCCACCCTTTGCATCTATGCAATGAAATGAGAAGCAACAACTTGGCGGAGGAGTGCGCCTTACGCCTGGGTAATTTTGGACGCTCAGGACTCCATAAAGTCGAAGAAAGGACTACGCACAGTATTGGACATTGGTATCACCGGAATACCGCTACGTGCTGGCGCATGATAAGTCGGTACGTCACAAGGGTTGGGCCTGACGCACTGATGATCTGAACGCTCAAGGATAATGGAACCATATACCGCAGCATCAAGAAGAGTATTTTGGCGAGGGTATTTGGCGCACTCCATACGTACTCAACCTCGTCGTCGAACGTGAGGACGTGGTCATAAAGAAGGGCCTGACGTTCCTCCTCAGAAAATCTGGAGCCAGAAAAAATGAGGGAAAGTACAGACCACATACCCAGCCGCTATGCCCAGTGCATGGATGTCAACGGATGAAAGTGTGCGGTGGAAAGAGTTGCTTACCGCTCACATACCGAGTAACGGCCACATTATGCAGCGCAACTATGAGGGGCTCGAGCCCAGCGGCATCCATGAGAGGGGTATGAGGGACACGATAACGGGCAATCTTGGGGCATCCCGTGAAATCCCTCCTGGTGTATCGATCAATTTACGTGGGGCCTTGCGGGGGCCGGAGTGCGCCTTCCCATCAATTGAGGAAGCGCATTCATCAGATAGAGTATGTCAGATTCTGTCAGATTCGCGACTGCCGAGATAGCATGTATTTGAAAAAAAACACCTCAATTGTTTAATGAAGGGATTGTTATTGTTTCTCCGACACTTACACTCACGCGCTTGGGGACGCGCTTGTTGAGGGCGGTGTTCACGCCCTAGGAGAAGCGGTATAAGCACGCGATGGTAGGGAGGAAATAAG
>JARGYA010001071.1:0-24816 GCA_029204335.1 Mycena vulgaris | reverse complement strand
TGCATTGCTCGAGGCGGTTCTAACGGGAAGGAACCCGTCCATGTGCACTATATGCGAAACTTTGTACTGATCAATTTCTCGTAAAATTCTGGTCAAGATTTCAAGTGATATACATTTACAGACACCTATTTTCGAGCTGCCTCAGCACCAAGCGTACATACATCCCATGCGGCCGTCATAGCTACACCGTTTCGTTGGGACCAGATTGACTATGACCGCAACATGGGCAGAACTTGAAGCCGTTCCTCTTGAATATATACTCTTCGACGTTTTCCTCCTCGACGGCTGGACCCATGGCTTGTTTAAGAAGGTACTCGATGGTCAACTGATGATGCGAGTATCCCTTCCATTCGTCAAATGTTTCCACAAATTCTCTCTCAGACCTCATGATGTCTTCCAGTCGCTCCAAAGGCGTGACGCCGTCTGCATTCGCCGAATTTTCCAAGTCCGAGCGCAGATCCCATTCGAGGAGTTTCCGAATGGCAATCACGTTGGTGAGGGTAACTGCCATGAAAATGGGGGTGATACCCATATCGTCGGCTTTATGGATGGATGTGGGGTCCTTGTCGTAAATGGCCTGGATCGTCGTCGCAATATTCGCCGTTTTATCGCGAGCGATGGCGAAATGAAGAGGGAATTGCCGCTGAAGTTCCCCGATGTTCGTAGATGCAGGATTTGGGAAGTCGTCGCCGAGGACGCCAACATCAGCGTTGAATGCAATGCTGCGCGATGGGTGGTCTGATTTGGGCGAATATCCAAAGAAAACAGTGCGTCCGATACGACGGAAGTGATTCTGAGCATTCCTACCGCCGTTAGTAGAGTCGTGAGAGGGGGAAAGGAAAGCCAAACCTTTCGGAAAAATGCGACCTGCATGTCCCTCGCAGCAGTCCAGACCTCTTTGTTGATGCTGTTGATTGGAGACGGCCAGCAAATGACAGTATCATCGATTTGAACATGGTTCGACCCCAAGAACTGCTTGAGCATCCAAGTTCCAACTCCCTGTCCTTGGTACTGGGTGCCAGCAGGTGCATGAGCAGGGGGGATGTCTCGCAACACAAGAGGAAGCTTACCGAGTCCTTTACAGTCATATCTATGATGTACACCAGATTTCCTGAGTTCATCTCGCGTCCCCAACAGCCACTGCCACTGCGACAGCCAGGGTTGACCAAGTGGGGCCGGACTTCGCCGAACTTGTCAAAAAGAGTGACAGCAAACTGCTGGGTCTCGTCTGTAACATCCATGACCTCGAAAAACGAGCCGCGACAGGCCGCTCGAGAGATGCGCCAGGCCGTGAGGCACCCGATAAGTTTGTCCGACTCGGGGGTTTTCACACGGACCGAAATGATCTCGATGACGGCTGGATAGTCCGAATGCCTTCTGGTTATGATACGGACGACGAGGTTATCCGTATCGATAGAGGTCGTCTGTTCAGTCATCTCAACGATTAGGAACGTCGTGGAGGGAACATTTCAACAAAGGGCAAACAAGGGGCAACAATGGACTTCCCGTTGCCGCGTGTCCACGCCGGAAAAGCTAAATGCCATAGACATGTAAAAGACGGAAGTCAAATGATATCTACGAGTAGCGAGACAGTCTACTTTTTACGCGGTTCTGATTTAACGAGCTAGGCTCGCACCATCTCGACACCGAGCGCAGGAACATGCAGACGTCTGTCCGATTCGTTTCCGGAAAAGAATATGGCGTTGAGAGCCGCGCCGTTTCGCATGCCCCACACATCCAGGCCAGCCCAGTAAGAATAGCACCCCATGTGCTTCTTCCCGTTATAGTAAGGAAGTCCAATATCCAGTCTGTCATGGCGCATCAACATGACCATGACGGACACCGTAAAGTTAACGGCTGAACTCACCGAAATTCCTCGTGTGCATTCATCCACCGCAAGGCAATGCGGCCGGAGGGGTTGAACTTGGCGAGAATATCGACGTCGTCCACAATCAACCGATCGATATATAAGGTACCTCGGACGACCGCGATGGATGCGGTACTATTGGCCCGCTCGGTAAACCATTCGCCCGCGTACCGTGCAACGGAGGCGTCTGCGAGCGCCTGATCTATGGCGGGTTGAAAGGTCTCAAATGCGCGATACGCAAGAGCAGCTGCGTCGGGGAAATGGCCTCCGAGGAGAACGACGACTCCGTACGACGTTCCCGGATGGATTGCGAGTGCTGCATGATATCCGGCCATTGCGCCCACTGAAACCGGGAATAGTCAATAATTTGTCGAGGGAAGAGTGGCATTGCAGTACTGACACTTCCAGTAGACCCTCCGGAGCCGTTTGTTTGAGTCCGGCGCCTTGATAATCTCCCAAATAAACCCAGCCTCGGTCCAGTCATCTTCTTCGAAACTGTGGACTGGGCGCAGCCATTTATCCATAGTCGCTTTAGTGATCAGGGCTTTTGGAAGCTCGGGATTGAGCAGGGTTTGCACAACAGTAACGCAATCGCGCAGCGATGAGAACTGGCCACCTGCCGGGTTCATTGCGTCCAGGAAATCGTGATCCTGGCGAAGTATTGGAGCCTCGACGAAGAGAAAAATGAGAAAACTCACTGCAATTTCCGGCGCGAGTGAAGGCACCACGACGAGGTTTTTATTTGCCTCCGAGGCTAAAAAGTGTGACCCATTCATCCCGAGAGGACCAAAGATGTCTCGTTGCAGGAGGTCGGCGTAGGAGATGGACTCGGTCGCGTTTCGAGCCGCACGATCAGCCTCTAGGAGCGCTAAACCTAGCATACCGGTGCCAGCATTTGAGTAGATAGGCCAGGTGAAGGGCGGGGATATGAGAGGATTTTCGGCGATGGAGCGGACCAGTGCTGCATCTTCAGGAAAAGGCAGTCCATTCGTCGGCGGAGGGCCTGCGCCGTGAAAATCGAGCGGCCAGTTCTCGACATTGCCCGGCGGCCAGTCGCGGCCCAGGCCCGACATATGGGTGGCAAGCTGGAGTAGAGTAATTGAGTCCGTCTTCGACGACAGCGATTCCCCGGGCGAGGTTAGCGAGCCGGGATTGTGTCTGAACCCAGGGATGTATTTTTCAACAGGATCCTCCCTGCAAAAAAAAGATAAGGAAGATAGGTTTCGCATTTGGAAGGGACTTGCCAGGACAGCACGCCTTTCTCGGCGAGGATGTGACCCTCGAGCACATTGAAAAGCTTGGAGACGGATGCAACACGGTACATTGAATCACTGGTAGTCGGAGGCGAAGTTTTGGATTCGTTCCCTCGCACGACTCCATAATTGCCTTCGAAGAGCAGTCCATTGGCAGAAACAACAGCCACCGAGAGGCTGTCGATATCGCCTGCCGAGAAGCGGTTGGTAAGAAATTGGCCTAGTTGCTGGGAAGCGGCGGCAATGCTGGAGTGTTCGAGGGAAGGAGTGTTTTCAGCGAAGATGTTTGGTAAGAATGGCCGGCAATTGAACTGTTCTGTTTCATCTCTGGCTGTAATAAGAAATGGTGGTGTCCAATGTCCCGAATAATATGAGCCGATCGCAACAGAAAGGATACCGAGGGCAGCACTCGAGAGAGCTGATACCATGAGTGAGGAGATTTTGTGTTATTGCAGTCGAACGAGCGTTGGGCCCACATAAAATGCGCCATCGACGGCCTCTAGACGGAGATGATCGGGGAACGGCAAAGCCTGGAGCTTGCCGGTATTTTAAAACTCCGATGATGCAACCATAAAGCACCCGTTCATCGTTCAATTTCACCAACGTGCTCAACGAGTATTATCCGTTAATTTCCCTTTTAAAATTCAGTTACCATGTCGTGGTACACATTTCCTGCTTGGAGGGCCTGGTCAGTCTCGGCAACATGGCCCATTGCGGGTCGGGCAGGGTTCATCCTTGGTATTGCCACCGCGCCACGCGGCGCCAGAAAGACTATAATGGACCAGTGCACTTGGACTGCCGGCTTCTCCGGATTAATACGTATTCAGTGCCTATGCATACAACACGGAAGAACTCTGACGTTAGAGCTCCACCCTGGAAAATGTGCTGGATGACACCGAACGTTTACTGATGGACAGACAAGCTTACAGGACGGGTTAGAAAACTAGAGAGATATTTTCGGGCCGGTTACTTCGTAAGTAGTCTCTCGCTTCGAGTTCAGCAGATGGAGCTCGTACCTCGCCTTTTGAAACTGCTTAGGTAACTGTTGGACCTGAAGTTTCCTGCAACTCTTATCTATCGTCAACACTTTAATGCGAGAATAGGGTTGTTCACAATAGCCCTTTTTTTCGCTCCTTTTTTCGCCCCTTTTTCGCTCCTTTTTGCTTCCTTTTTGCTATTTCCCAGCCATTTGAACAAAAAGGAGCGAAAAAGGAGCGAAAAAAGGACTCTCGTGAATGTGACAAATAGTTTTTTTCGCTCCTTTTTGTTCAAATGGCTGGGAAACAGCAAAAGGAAGCAAAAAGGAGTCAAAAAGGGCTACTGTGAACAACCCTTATGCTTTCAGGTTAAGGTTGAGGATATACGAAGCCCACCTTGAGCCCACCTAATTTGTTCCGATATTCTGCCAGCTAGTCATCCGATTACCCCCAACTTGTTCATGCAAAAGGGTCCGTACTAGTCAAGCTGTCCTTACCCGCGATTTATCCTTGCACGTTGTATTCAGGAATCCAGCATGGCGGAGGTATATAAGCCTGGCGAGGCCGCTCCTTCAAGCTGCTTGAGATCCTCTTGTTATTCAAGCACCTAGTACCTTCGACAATTCATCATGACGATCCGCGTTACCTCTCTCCTCCTCCTCTTCGGAGCCACCCTGGCTGCTGCACAGTGCCCCGGGGTACACGTATTTGGCGCGCGTGAGACTACCGCACCACCAGGCTACGGTACCGCTGGCTCTGTTGTAACGTCCATTACGAACTCGTTCTCTGGGGCGACGGGGGAAGTAATCAACTATCCCGCGTGCGGCGGTCAGGCGTCATGCGGCAGCGTCTCCTACGCCAACTCGGTCATCCAGGGTGTGTCCGCCGTCGCGAGCCAAGTGAACGCGTTCAACACCCGGTGCCCCAACACCGTCCTTGTGCTGGTCGGCTACTCTCAGGTGCGTACGGCAATTAAAATATGACGCGCGATCCCAAATGCCAACCGACAGGGTGGCCAAATCATGGACGACGCCTACTGTGGTGGCGGTGATACTAACGAAGGCCTCGGAAGTACTGCCATTCCCATCTCGGCCGCCGCCCAGAAGAAAATCGCAGCGGCAATCTTCATGGGTGACCCACGCCACATCCCTGGCCTCTCCTACAATGTTGGCACCTGCCAGGCCTCCGGTGTACGTCCCCTGCCCCCTCGATCAGCTCCACGTTTACTGAATGATCCAACGCAGTTTGCGCCCCGCCCTTCAGGCTTCCAGTGCCCGTATGCGGCCAACATCAAGTCCTACTGTGACGCGGCGGACCCGTACTGCTGCAACGGCTCCGACGCCAACACGCACCAGGGTTACGCAGTCGAGTACGGCTCGGTCGCGCTCACGTTTGTGAAGACCAAGGTGAACGCGCTGCTCGCCGGCGGCTCGACAGGCACCACGACGGTCGGCACCACCACGACGACCCCGCCCTCGTCACCCACCGGAGGCTCTGGCACGGCGGCACATTGGGATCAATGTGGTGGTCAAGGATGGACGGGTCCAACCGTCTGCGCGGCGCCGTTCACTTGCCAAGCGGCGAATGCATTCGTGAGTCGCTGTCTTTTCCGTCGCTGCATGGTGTTTATCTATATCTGGTCGAACAGTACAGTCAATGTTTGTAAAAGCGTCCCGATGCTAGATGCTTGTAATCCATATCTACCTGAAATTTTGACTGCATGAGGAGAGAGCAATAAAACTTGATGGAAAACACACCGTGACGTTATTCGTTCATACTGGATGATTACACAAAAGCGAAATTTAAACGCAATAGCTTCACTTCTTGACACTCAAGATCAGTTTTAGAATGTGCGGCGGGTCCAAGGATTTCTTACTTGCGGGAAATTTCCCGTCAAAGCCCCTTGGGTGAGTCGGAATATTTATTTAATAGGGGCTGAGTTAAACCAAGTCCTCTATGCAAGACGTTTACGGTACAAGTCCAGAGTGTATCATACTACTGGTTTGCTACGCCCCGTAAGCCACGGAACTGTTCTGCTCGGGGCTGGGCGAGCGCGCCGCATCCGGAAATTCAGATTCAAGCTCCGCTTGTCGCCACTGGCACGTGACCGTGTTCCTGCCTCCGCGACTCGAGCTGAGTCTGGAAGCTGCGAGTTCTCCCAACCGCAGAGCGGTCTCCTTCCTCTCGTCCCTCGGGCCTCTCTCCTCGGCTGATCAATCAATCACTATGACTGGCCTCCGCCATGCACGCCCGTGGCGACACTCACTACTACTGCGATAACTACTGCGATACTCCGGTCTCCTTGCCGATCTGCTTACAGCCTGAGGACCTTGCAGCAGCCCAGCTGATGAGGCACTTTTAATGTTCGCAGCCGCCTCCGATTGGTGGCCCCACGTCGATGCGTCACGCATATGCTTTAGACGCACTGGATGTGAAATAAAAATTCCAGAAAACACTCGCCACAAGATCATCTTCAATACTCCTAGTCCTATGCCATTTATATGTCGCAAGTAGTGGTGCGTGTGTTGAACAATGGGTATACTAGTACAGATTTAGTAATATTATACATATAACTTAAGGATATGATTGGTCGTCGCGACCCGGACTGTACCCTCCACCTTGCTCTTGAAAATGGGCAGCTTCCACCGAACCTTGCCAACGACCATGCCGTTCTGGTAATCGCTGTACAGCACGCTCCGCAGCTTCAGCGGGTCGAGGAACGGGCGGCGGTCGACGAACACCATGTTCGAAGCGAGGGTGAACTCGCCCTCGAAGGCGTGGTTTAGCCAGACGTTGGCGGGGCCGTTTGATGTCTGGGCGTCGAGATTCAGGAGCGAGTGGGTGGGCGATTTGGGGAAGTTCATGACGAGCGGGCCGTCCGAGGTCTCCGCTTTGATGGAGAATTTGCCGCCTTCGCCGGATGCAGCGGAAGTCAGCAGGCTGATGGAGGATTCGAGCTGACTGTGGGCGGCGATTTTAGTCAAGCGCATTTGGTGAGGGAGGGGACTCACGCATTCCGTGTCTGGAGCACCAAATCGGTGGTCGAGAATATGTTGGTGCTGTGGAGGGTTACCGACGCATCTATCGGTGCGTTTGAAGTCACCAGGCTCAGGGAGGATGTGGCCTCGAATGAGCCGGAGATGAGGCCGTTGGAAGTCTGGATCGTTGCGTTCTTGGCGGACAGTGACTGATAACGATATCAGAATGAGAGGCTCATAGGACAAAAGACAAAAACATACCTGAACGACAATAGGTCTGTTCTTGCTCCGAAGAACTATGTGGTCGAATTCAACGATGCCCCGCAAAGAGTCGAGAGTATGGGAAAATGAGGGTAGAGAGGTCTCGAGCTTGTATATCGGCAGAGATGTGCTTGACAAGTCGCGGGTCGGAAGAAAGAGGGTCATTGTAAAATCGAGCTTGTCCATCGGCGTTTGTCCGTCAAAGGGGGCTGGAGTCTACGCAGTCCATTTAGCTGATGCTACACATTGCGACGGAGGAGACGACGCACAAAAATGCCAATGCCTGCACCATTAGAGTGCTTGCGCTCCATCCAGCATACATTTGCACGATCGCGGACGTGTGAGGAATGATATCGCGCTGTCAAAAGAACACGCGGGGTAGACTCAGAGGACGGCAGAACATGAAAGTCGCCTCCATACAGGGCGCCTTGAGAAAGGAGGAACATGAGGGAAGACGAATCGGGGAACTTGAACGACGCGTCGGAGGAATATGGGAAGTTATCGTCGGGTGATAAACGAGTAGCATTTGACCAGGTCGCGTTGCGGGTACATCGACCGAGGTGAGCGTCCGGAACGACTGCGTGAACCGCATCAGGTTCCTTTGGTGGTTTATTTAACGTCTGTGACCAAGTTTATACGCGTATGAGACTTACAAGTATTTCCGGATCGACATCATCGTGGTCACTACTACTCCCAGAGCTTTCCCCTCGACTCCGTACAACGCGAATCAAAAGAAATAAAAGCATGCAGTTCAGCAGGACTGATGTTACGACGAGGAACCTCCTTCGTTTGTGTTTTCGCTGGCGGCGTTTTTGCCACCTGGGCGCTAATACAGGGGCGGGGATGGCCTGGTACGAGACGTACGGCGGGGGGGATGCTGGGAGACCATGATCGAGCGATCCTTGGGGGGGATGGGGGAGTGTCGGCGACTTCGCCGTCGTGCTCTCATTGTCGTCGTCGATGATCATGGTCAAGAGCACCCAGCTGCGCAAACGTGGGGAATATTTTCTTCAGGTTACATTTAAACATCATGATATCAGAGCATGAGTCATGGTGTGCGGCAAGTCCACGCGTACGGTGCCTTATCGCGTAGACGACGTTCGGCGGCGACCTATTGAGTGTCCGATAATCTGATACAGTGATAAGACACTAAGAACGCGAACGACACCTCAGCCTGAGCGCTCAGCACGCACTCTGTAATATCCATGGCTCCCCGACATTCTCAAATTTTGCGAACTGCAAGTCCTCCGCGCTCCACAATGTTGGCCATTTGAGACGCCGTCCGCTCAGTGCCGTTGCTGAGTCACTTGCTGAGTAATAATTTCAACTTCAACCGTGTTCAACTTGGCAGCAGCCTCACATGAGTTCTCGTCCTGTTCAAATCCCAACAGTGGATAAAACGCTGGGGCGCCCCGTAGTTCGGCAACAACGGCTCCGGCGCAATTGCGAGGCTGGGCGCTCCGCTGGAAGGGACGCACGCAGGGATCAACAACGCGTCCGAGTCAACGATGAGGACCCGCGAATTCTCAGTCATAGCCGCTGGGTTGAACAAGATCTCTAGGATTCCAGGAGAGTGTTGCACATGAAGCCGAGCCAGTATTTATTACCTGAGGGCCTGCAGCATACCTGCCGCGCCGATTGCGCGCTTCGTGAGCCGCGCGGTGGGGAGATCAGCTCCTTTGGTCACAGAGTTCGGATCCTGGAGACCTGCAGGGGACCCGTGCTGTACACTCCTCGGAGACGGTCTGGATCGCGAGTTTAATGACTTCTTTCAGACCCAAGAGTGTGTCGAGTGCGGAGGGATACATGTGGTTGCCTCGTAGCGAGTCCTCAAATAGCCGCACTAAAATCAATTACCCTTAAGTACCGGCAGGGTTACACGTAGGATAAGATGCGAAGGCGCGTCAGGCTATCCAAGACTTGGAATTGGAGTAGTAATTGCCTCTTGGATGCGGCGCGTGGAGGCATGATACGATATTCATTGAATAAATCTGTATGTCTTCTGAGATTTTACTCTTCGACCCAAAGTTGGGTGAAACACTAGTGGTAGGTATAGTCCATGTTGTACAGAGTCTTAAATTAACCATATCTATTGCCATCTATTGCTCCGTCAATCTCAGTTCCTCAAAGATAGGAGGTACGTACCTAATTCTCACTAGCGCCGCCGCGTCGACGTCTGTCTCTCCCATGGCCATGTCCGTTGCGACCTCTACCTCCACCACCTCCGCCACGCTAAGGGGGGGATATCAGAATGAGAGTAAGTAACATCCCCGATGGTCGCTTACGGGTGCTTTCGAATAGCTGCGTATGAGCGTGAATGCCACAACCAGGACAACAGCGACTAAGAGGAAGCGGATGAACCGACGCCTGCGAGTGCTCGTAGCTCGGGTACGAGATGGAGCTGCCTCGTCCAGTGCCTCGGAGTCCAGCTGCAAGAGCGCTGCAGACGGGGGTTCGTAATTAAACTCGTACGGCGGTGGGGCATGTTCCAAGGTAGAGTTTGGCTGGGTCGATTGAACACCAATTTTGCCTGAGTTAGGCCCCCCAGAGGTATTGTCGTCCTCGAGGATTATCATGGTCGGAGGAGGAAAGCAGTCAAGCGGAGCCGTGCGCGCGGCAAGACGGCACGACAAATAAACTCAATAATTCAAATTTCAATTTCTTGCGCGCCTGTTTCAGGCGCCAACGACGCCGCACATCCGCACCATATATCCAGCTCACCGTATGGCCGGCCGTGCCCACGTCTGGGAGCGGCCCTGTCCAGTTCTCCCAAACCCCGTCGTCCCAAAACTCCCCCGGCGCGTAATTCGCGCAGGTGGGTCCTCTTTCGTGCCTGACACGTCTCGCGCGACACGACGTGTAACCCTCTCTGGAACACCGGCATGTGGGTCGACGGCCGGGGGCTGGAGGAAGAGGACGACACCACTGGCCGTCTCGGCCGTTTCAATCGCAAGTTTGAAGGAATCGTGGGGCTGGTGAGGTTGTGGACTAGATGCAGGGCGTCGAGCTTTTGGGGCCCCGCGCCAGCGCTGGGGAGTTGGTTAAGACCACGTCGGACACAAAAGTAAAAAAGCCTCTGCCGACGACAACCAACGGATAAAGTAGCGTTTTCCAAAGAAAATTGAAGCTACATAGTACAATTGTATTCCTTTCGACTACATACTAATGACAGGTCTGGGGGGCCTCGCTGAATGCAGGCACACTATGCGGGTCGCGCACACCTGGGACGTCCATGCTGGGGTTGTTACCAAAGAACGACTGGGGTTTGAAAAAGATATTGAGGTGCTCGACAGGCATCCTGATCAAGCGTCAGCAAAACAGCAACGGGACTGGGACGAACAACTTACACCGGCCAGTCTTCGGGGCGGGGAATGTGGGTTACGCCTACATCCGCCGTGAGTCGGGGACCAAAACGCACCAAACCACGAAGCACGCACCAACAGTCAAATACACCAAGATATCCTCGTTCTCGATGTTCTCCTCTCTCTTGACCCAATTGCCAATCGAGTCCGGGGGTGCGTCGCGCGTCTGCGGAACGTACTTGCCCGCCGGCCACATCCGCCCGCCCTTCTCGCCCTCCACGTCGGGGCACACCCACATCGCCTTCTTCGCAAACGTCGCGCGCCGCCCCACCCACCCGTCATGCTGCGTCATCAACTGCACCGCCGCGCCCTTGACGCCGAGCGTGTACCCGACGTCTTTGCCCGTGCTGTAGTGCTGCCGCCCGGGGTTGACGACGCGCCAGCGCCGCTCCTTCCCGACCTCGTACTCGCGCGCGGCCGCGGTCTTCAGCACCGTGTCCGCCGCGACGAACGCGTTCCCGGCGAAATTCTCCGCAGAGCCCGTCGGCGCGGGCAACGGCATGATGTCCGTCTCCACGAGGGAGTTGTGCAAGCCATCGATCATGGGGTCGACGCGAATGGAGAACTGCGGCGGTCGTTAGCGGATGCGACGGCGCTGAACGGCGGCTTACGATGTGCTGGTGATACTGGGCGCTGACGTTCGGGGCCACAACCGTCCCGTATGGGTTTTTCTCCCCGTCCGCCGCGATGTAGACCTGCAGGATCCCGGTGAGGCGGATCTCCAGCTCGATACTACCGTCTTGGTAGAACATGTAGTTGAAGATGTATTCTAAGGCGCAGTCAGAATGAGCATGCCGGGATCGGTTGTGGAATCACCGTAATTCGCCAGGGTGCAGACCATGCTCACGACAAGGCGGCGGCGGCGGACGGTCTGTGAGCGTCCTCCGGGACGGAAATCGGTGTGCTTCCACAGGATCCCGGCGTCCTCCTCGTGAATGCAGATGCAGTTCTCTATGACATGCGGCGTCCCATCGTGCTTCACGAACGCTCCTGGCTGCGCCCTATTAGTTTTTCTCTATCTGGGGGCTCAAGAACATACCAAGTAGTGGATCTGGCCCAAGCAATCACAGCCCAGCGTCAGTTCGTTGGCCATGACACCCATGCCGTATTCGCCCCTTGGGACGATGAGAAGATGGAATGGAATGAGACGCAATGGACGTACGAATCAAAGGCAAACTTCCTGGCGTGCGGGTGCTCGGGGGCAGCGTACGGGACGACCATCTCCGCAAGGGAGAGTCTGTAAATGACCGGCCGAACTTCGCCATGGTCATTGTAAGTTATGGTCGAAATCGCGAGGCCCTCGCGGTGATTGAATCCTGATAACCATTAAGGAGTCGTTATAAAACATCGCACGGCGCCTCGCACCTATATGAAATTTCCAATTTTGCCACTCGACCTGCGTCCCAGTGAGTTTGAAGCAAACGCCCTCAGGCTGCGTGATGTGCAGCGGCTTCACGTCTTCGCGGAGCTTGAAATCCTTGTCTGCCTCGGCCATGAGGTCAGGAAGGAAGTCGAAGGCCTTGCGGGGAGGTGGGATGCGATCGCGTTTGGCGTATTCAAGTTGATCCTCTGCTAAAGTTGGGGCTTCGGTGGACGGAATAGAGAGAACTGGGCCATTCGGCGTCGACTTATAATGCGGGGCGATGTCTACCTCGAGTATCAGAGTTCAGTGGGACTGTTTAAAGCAAGAATAACTCGCCGACATGTATGACCTTCTCCGCATTTGAATCAAAGACCGCAATAAAATCCTGCGTATCGCAGTCAGTAAGGTCTTCCGCCGAAGGCTGTGGTCACGTACCATCGGATGAGCGTAGAGATTGTCGTGTTGCGAGAATCGGGCGAACAGAAGGCCTTGCTGGAGTCGTTTCGTCGTCGGGAAACGCTCATCGAATCCAATCGACCATCCTTCGCAAAAGATCTGTTCTGGGGTCACCCCTGAAAGCTCGGGATATCAGGCGCAGGCCATCTAGTATTAATTGAGATCTCACCAACGTCCTTGGCCAGCTGCTGAATCAAAGGATCCTGCCGAACAAATGTCTCGCAGTTAATGAGCTCTTCGACTGAGATTTGCGGCTGCAGCCCTTCCTCCAGCAGGTCAAAGGTGTCCACCTTCCATCCAGTTTCCTGGAGCGATAAAATAGCATTGAAGGAGCGCCTAATTTCGCTGTCTTAACGGGACCCGTTATCCGATTGAATCGAGATGACTGACCCCCCGACCAGATCTACAATCTACCACAAAATGAGTATCCGAGAGACGAGGAGGACTGGTGTATCTACATCTGCCTCCGCCTTTCTCGTTATCGGGACGGGAGCCTCAGGTTTGGCCCCGGGTGCGAGGGGGATGCCCAAATACGCAAGGACGGCCTTCTTGGACGGAGGGAGAAGATAGCAAGTGATGAACTTGATAGCCTTGACGTCCGTTTCTGTAGCGATGTGCTTTCGAACGGCAAGACTAGCTGCGGTAATCTCATCAGGGGTCAATGGATCCAGAGGGTGCCATGCAGCCGTCGACATGGTGGTTCAAGAGAAGGATGGGATGAGTGCGCAAAGTGAGTGGGGTTTGGCAATACGTGGGTACGTTCCACACGCGGGGGGGGTATAGGATTAAGACCGATCCGAAGTCGCCGGGCGCGCCTTATCTAAGATTAAATATCAGCTCAGCCCCGTGATCGCTCCTTCCTCTTCCCCATCTAGCGTTGCCTTCGTTCTCGCAAAGCTCTTCCCACTGGTAGAATGCCATAGCACAGATATATTAAATATACCATCCAAGATCAATCAAAACAACAGTTAGTTTCTGAAATGAAATTAGTCCTCCCCGAACTTGACCCAAAAAGTTGGCGATTGAGCGGAAGCGTCACCGGAGCTCAACAACGAACGAGCAGCGTCAGGAAGCAACTGGCAATCTAGTCCGAGTCGGAGCCCTCATAATCGGACTCGTCTTCGGGTTTGCCCACCGTCTGCGCCCTAAACTCAGGCCACTCTTTTCTCTGGTCATCTACGGCGCTGCGCTGCGCCATTTTAAGGAAGACGTCGGCGAGCATCCTGCGAATCCGGTCGGCGGGTTTAGAATACAGAGGCAGGCCGGCTTGACGTACCAGCACTCGTTGCCCGCACACCATCCCTCCTTGTTAAACAACGCCAGACGTCTGCAGATGTTCGGCACGCTTCCGGAGTCGTGGCTTGCCCCTACAACGGAAACGAACATGGCCTGGACGTCGACCATGTATACTGGGGCGTAGCGCCTGGGTGGGGATTCCCTTCTCGAGCGATCGTGAGGGCGAGGAGAAGCAGAGCGTCCGCGGGAATCGCTTGGCAGCCTTCGCGGATCGTTGGGCGCTTGACGCCGGGGAGCAATTGGCTGGTGTTACTCGTCAATGCCTACTCTGGAAGAGAATGAGCTGCAAACCTCCGGTCGGAGGAGATTCTTGAGCTCGAATTCCCACTTGGACATGTCGATACCGAACGAGGTCAGGACGTCCATGGTGGTTTGCTTGTTATGTACCAGAAGAACAACAGGGTTTCCCGTGGGTTCAGTATATTTTCCAAAGAAATCCCGGGCCCGTTCTGCGACGGTCTTAGCCTCCAAAATCGTAGTTTCCCCATGAGTGTCGGCGTATTCGTAATCCTTGACGAGGAATATTAATGAGAACGGAATCAAACAGAAGGAATAGATATGTTTACCATCCTGCCGAGTTTCACCTCATTTGTTTTTTCGTCCATCTTGCCAGGATTTAACAAATTTTGATTGTTTTTGACAACGATGTGCTGGGACATCTTCATTTCCCCGTCCAAGGTCGGGGTTGGCAGCTCACACCAAGCTACATCCAACACCCTCGGAAGATGTTTGCGCTCTTGAGGAGATCGTTGGTCGCCCAACCACAAGTTAGAACAAAAGCTAAAAACGCGGATGGTCGACGTCCAGGACGTGTCGCCGAGGGCAAATTTATGCTTGTTCATCTGATTTTTCAGGACTCTGTAGAAAACGCTGGGGAGAAGGCGTCTGAGCGCAGATCAAAGTGAGCGTCGAAGACCATACCGGCTGTTTTCGAATCGGCTGCGCTCGGCGCCGTGCTGGCCTCCATCCAGATAGGCCTTGTTCATGGAAGACGTATCACGGTCAGACGGCTTTCCAGGCTTCGGCTTGAGAACTTCGAGCTTGGCCTCGAGCTCCGGGAGGTCGCGGAAGAGAATCGGCGACAAAGACTCAAAGTTGTTTGGGAAGCACGGTTTGTCCTTCCACTGCAGGAGTGTGCGGTTCAGATCATTGCGCGCGTTTACCCAGGCATCTCTTGAAGAGAATCTTCTCCGCTCAAAATTCTCCCGGTCGACTTTCTCGAGCCTGTTGACGTACTGTTTCAAAAAGTCCTTTTCGTCCTTCGTCAACAGTAGATGGGACGTTCCAGATCGTTTGATTCCTGTAGCTATCTCATTAGATATAGTAGACAGGGTGTATGGTTTGTGTTTGCCTAGCACGAGCTCGAGGCTTCCGTCGCCGCGATTCTGATGCCGTTGGAGAGGGTCATAGATCTTTTGACCCAACGGACACTTTGGATAAGAACTAACAGCTAGTCAACCTCGTCATTCGGACGGAGATGTAGGGATCTTTACTAGATCGCTGCGTCGAAGCCACCTAGCTGATGAAACTCCATTGAAATGGCATGGAGGGAAGAAACAACTACGGCAAACCCCGTGATCGCGGCTACCTCTTTTCCACTTTCGTCGGAAATTTTTACTTTTACACCTCGACTGCTGTCTGCTGAGGGACTGGGCGGCCGAAACACGAATTTTGGGCGACGAAAATCCTCTACACTACTCTGGTTCAGGCGACGATGCTGTCAGACTCCGAGTCGGAGAGCGGCGATGTACAGGATTCGCACCAGTTAACCATAAACGAGCACTACGCGAAGGCATTCGAGTACAAGAAGGAACGGGAGGAACTCCAGCGACGTGAGTTACTCTGCCCACCCACCACAGTTTTATTCAAGAAGAAATTGGTCCAGTAAAAGAGCAATATGGCTCGGACCCCGACTCCTCTGAGGAGGAATCCACCGACTCTGAAGAACTCGAGTCGGAAGACTCGGATGGGGAGGAGCTCACCCCCGCTATGGATGCGGCCATTCTGCGTACTCTTGCCCGAATCAAGCGCAAAGATCCCGGAATTTACGAGGAGGGGAAAAATATCTTCGGCGGTATGTCAACTGCTCAGCCTACAAAAAAATTCCACTCATTGGATGCAATTCAGAGGAGCAAGAAAAGACGACGAAATCCGCCAAGGCCTCCCTTTCCCGACCTGGGGGACCCGTGAAGGAGCCCAAGGACAAGGTGCGCCTCGTTCTTTGCAAAATATTGCGACGTTAACCTCGCAAGAAGGGCAAACCGCTAACAATACGTGCTGCCAATCTCCAATCCGCGCTCCTCTCACGGTCTGCCTCGCCTGAAGCCCCCGAACCGGTCACGCATGTCGAAGAACAGCGGCGTCTGCGGGACGAAACCATCGCGGCGTTTCACGCGGTGGAAGGGGACGAGGAAGAGGACTGGCTGGTTCCCCGCGAGAAGACGATGGACGAGGTGGCCCGGGAGGAAGAGGAATACCGTACCTTCCTCGAGAAGGAGGTGGGGGATCTGCGGGACTTAGTCGACGTGGGGGGCGACTCGGCTGTCGTGGAGCAGCCGCAGGAGGAGGAGAGCGGATCCAAGAAGAAGAAGAAGAAGAAAGAAAAGAAAAGTAACGAGGAGGGTTCATCAAAAGCCGCGGGGAGCAGCAAGCAGGAGCAAGACCAAGATTTCCTCGTCAAGTACGTTATGCTCTCCTACTGTGAGGATTGTGCTCTTACTATTCGACCAGCTACATCCTGAATCGCGGCTGGATCGACCGCTCCTCCAAACGCGTGCCCACCTACGGAGAGGTGACCTCGCAGTCGAAGAAGGGGAAAGCTAAAGCGCAGCCAGACGACGCAGACGACTCCGGGTCTGAAGGTGGTCCCGAGGATGACGATGAGGAAGAAGAGGTGTTCGACGACATCGTCGATCGCTTCGAGAGCTCTTATAATTTTAGATTCGAAGAAGCGTCAGTCCTCGCCGTTTCAATAATGTTATCGTCAATTAACTCCGGATTGCAGCGACGGCAGCCAGATCAAGTCGTACCCGCGTACCCTGCCCTCCCTCGTGCGGCGCGAGGACACGACACGAAAAGACGCGCGTGAGCGGCGCAAGCAGCGCAAAGAGGAGGAGTTGGCGAAGCGGAAGGAGGAAGTCAGGCGGCTGAAAGGCCTGAAGGTCAAGGAGATCCGGGCACGGTTGGAGAAGGCCGGCGTAGCCACCGGGGGAGCAGAATGTAAGAGCTCTTTCCTCCTTATTACACCGTTTTCTAATATGTCGGCGCAGCTCTGGAGGAACTGGGGATCGACCTGGACGCCCCATGGGATCCTGAGGCGCACGACCGGCAAATGGCAGGTCTCTATGCGCTCAATGACGAGGAGGATGGTGAGCTCGAATTCGAGAACGACGACGAAAAACCCATGTGGGGGGAAGACGTGGATATTGGCGATATTCCCATGTCTCCAACGCTTGGGCCAACTAGTAGCAAAGCGGAGAAGAAGAAGAAGAAAAAGAAAAAGAAGGGTGCCGAAGACGACGACGAAGGCGTGGATATCGACGCGATGGACGCCGATGTCATTCCGGCTGCTGGAGACGACGACGAAGAATGGGACGGCACGGAGGAGATGCGGAAACGCAAGCTGGACGAGTGGATGGACGAGGTTTACGCCCTAGACTTCAACGATCTCGTAAGTGCTAGGTCCCTTCCTCCTAAAACACATACTCAATGGATAATGCGGTACAGGTCGGAGGGATGCCCACCCGCTTCCACTATACCTCGGTCGCCCCTCAAACTTTCGGACTCACGCCGGTTGAGATATTACTTGCGAAAGATGCGGAGCTCAACGAGTACATGAGCGTTAAAAAGTACGCGCCATATCGGGCTGACAACAAGGCGGGGTGGGACAAGAACCGCGGAGACCGGCTCCGGGAGCTCAAGGGGAAGGTCAAGGAGCGCACGGGTGGACTGGACCTGGATGTACCGGGACGGGACCAGGTCAAGAAGAAGCGGAAGGGGAAGAAGGAGCGACAGAAGGAGAAGGGTGCTGATGCAGACGGGGCGGTGGAGGCTGGTAAGGGAGAGTCGAATGACGGCACAGACGAGGGTCTTAAGCGTAAGCGAGACGCGGAGGAGGACGCGACTGAAGACGTTGCAGATGGCGGCCAGCCGGCGGAGGGAGGGAAGAAGAAGCGTCGACGGAAAAAGAAAGACGCAGCAGTGGAGGTGTAATTCATTGCTTAGTACACCATAGGCTCGAGAGGCTTCGACTTTGGGCACTGAGAACCCCGATGCGTTCCAAGATCCCGTCGAAGATTTTTCCGACGAGACCGATGGCGGGGTTCTCCCCCGAAAAGTTCCTGTGTGGTCTCCTCAGCAACTAACACACACTTATGCTACAACCATTGGTAGAGAATCTTGATGGAGATCAGAGCATTTATCAAGCGGAGATGCAAGGAGTCCAAGAAAATGGATGAACAATCGTTGTTAGTTAGCGTACTAGCAGGGCAGTGTATATGTCATTCCTCCAAGCTTGCTGTATGTTAGACGATACTTGGCCCTCCGCACCCGTCAACACTATTCCAACTCAAGTGCCAGATTATGACATTAAGCGCGACACGACCAACCAAGTGCCTGGTGAGTTCTGCTCCACGCTCTGACCGGTATCATACTCTCCTCGCGTGCTATCCCCAGCACATACCAACATCGTCCCACACTGTTAGAGCTCGTTGTCCATACTCTCATTATGTCGTTAAAACTGGGGCGCTTGCAAACAGAACAAGCGGTGGGATGCTTTCGTAAATGGCATTAACCCGTTCCAGCCACTCCTGTGAGATTGATGAGCGGTCACTGGGAATAGACTTTGTAGATCCATACCGGCGTTATCCAGCGGCTTGTATCGATCCACTCAGGTTCTTTCAGCAAATGTAGTGTCTCTGCAAGTTCCCGGAGCTTCGCGCTCGACGGGATCGCGTCATCGTAGTTGAGGAAGGAGTGGAGACCGAAGTCCTTCTGGGCCTTGGCGAAGTATGCAATTGGAGGGCTCAGAGAATTTGGTTGCTCGATCGACATGCTACGAACCATCCCCATTGCATGAGCCACGAACCCGAAAACATAGTCAGCCCTTGCGTTGGTGTCTGGTTGATCGAAGACCACATTGCTGCCGTCATGGAACTGGAAAGCGATTTTTCCGGGGCCAAAGAGTTCGGGTGTAAGTTCGAAGCCGTAGAGCAAACGGTTTGGTGCCTCTGGGAACGTTGGCGGTGGAGGGACCCGCTGCGAGCCCTCTGGGGCGCTGGGGACAGAGTGGGAACGATTGAGACTGAGACGATTCATGCTCACGGCTCAGGACGTCTCGGTTCGAAATTGTAGAAAGGCATGTTTTGTAGTGTCGAAGTTCGAGTTGTGACCGTTTACGGTGTGACATTTCGCGTTTTCGCGTGTGTTCGGATGTCACGCGTGTGAGGCCTTGTCATTCAACAGAATCAGCTTGCATTCAACTAAGACTGATTCTTCTGGTTTTTGTTCTGGTTTGACTTCACAAGCTCCGCTCCCAAATCCTACGGATTCCGCTTGAGCTCAACCTTACTCTCGATTCCTTTGGATTTCCATGTTACTCTCTGGGAGTCGAGTTCGCGATGGTAGCTAACTTGAAGTACTGCTGGCACTCCAATGAACAGCGAACGCGAATATTTTCCATGCATTACATGACTCCAAATCGGAAGGATTCCTTATCTCGTTGGTGTCGGAATTCCGAGTCCATCACTCGCTATCTCCGATGCCGTGTTGCGCCGTTGACTGGCGTATTAAGGCAACAGGTACTGTGCCTTAATCTATCCTCTTCATTTACCTTGTTCTGTGTTTTTCTCTCATTTTGGTGAAATACTCCCCAGTTGGTTTGATTCACCTACCTTTAGTTTAAGTAGTTCCAGGCAGATTTCAGTATAACTACCGTGTAGTTTGCGAATGAATCCCCTGCGCGTTTGCGAGGGTCTTCTGCTAATCCCGAGTAAAGGCCGTGGTTACCTTTATTTCAACAGTTGGCTCACGCGCAAGTCTCCCGGCCCCGACTTAACTTTGACTAGCGGAGTCCAGACCCATCTCAAACAATCTTGAGAGGGGCGGCTTAAAGCCTAAGGCCTGACGGTTAACCTCATTCAACGAGAACAGATTGAGACGCAGCCGAAAGACGCTGAGTTTACGGGCCAGGATAGCCGCCAATGAAAAAAGAAAGATGCGGCGTGCTGTACTGGAAGCGTGTTTTTAGACAACCAGTCAGGATATACTGTGTATCCAAGGAACCACTCCGGCACAGCTGCGCCGCAGGTTCAGCAGAAGGCGAAGGCATTGTGCGGCGTCATCCATAATAGCTGGGAGCTCGCAGGCAGGCTCTTCAAGCTTCGAGGTCCAAGCCGGCATCATATCTCCTCGCGCGCCCTTAGCGTATGTCATACGTGTTCTGATTACATTTGTATGGCGGAGGCACTTGGAAGAAGAACAAAGGACACCCCTAGTCAACCTGTCTATGCATTTTTTGTGCTAGCTACCTAGCTACCTTCTGAGGTGCAGCGCCAATAGCTTTCTCCAACACCGCAGTGTCGAAGTCCGGTTCGGCATACTCCCAACTATTCCACAGTGTAAACCGGATATCGGACAACAGGTTAACATGCGCAGTCGACAACCAAGGGTCGCCGACAAACTCGAGTACCTCCTCCTCATCAGCAACATCGAATATCCCGCTTGCGATGCGGTCCAGATCCTCTCTCACCCTTTCGGGGCCACCCGGCAAAAGGATTTCTAAGCTTTTCATCCCCATGTGCATCACGCAGGAGATATACCATTCTAGTGGGAATCCCTTCGAGGTGGGCAGCTCGAAGGATGGTGATGCCTGCAGCGCATGGTCCCAAGTGACAGGGTTAAGCAGTTGATCCTGGGCCTCCCGCATGCTCAACTGCTGGTATCTGTCGTCGTCCTCCTGCACAAAGTCGCAGAAGAATTGCGGCTTGGCCACGCCCATGTAGTTGAAACTGTTTTCGTCGGGCATGCAATATACAAACCACTTGAATCTGATTATACTGCTCAGTGGTTTGTATCGGGGAAGCGGGAGATAGGCGAGTTCCAGGGAATGGTGGAACAATTCGCCATAGATGACCCACGACAAGAGCGTCGTTTCGGGATCGTTGCACACGGTGGTGGGCCGGCCGGTCGCGGGGCCTGCCGCCAAGTCAAGGCGTCGATTCAGTGGATTGAGTACGTCGGATTTGAAGATGTATAGTTTGCGAATGGCGGCCATGCTGAGCCCTGCGACGCGAAGCGCCAGTTCCTGGAGCTTTCCTACACCACCCTGTATAGCCTCCTCCAATAGATAGCGGTGGTCGTCATCTTTGATTGCCCAGTCCGCGACCTGTCGCGCTGTGGCGGCAATAAGGAGATGAGGGTGGGGGCGAAAGAAAACGCGGCCGGAGTTGGCAGCAAGTCGGAGTACGAGGTTGGGATCTGGGTCGGCGCAGGTGTTATAGAGCGTGCGACAAGTTGAGAAAAGGGAATAAAGATCCTCAATGGAATCCAGATATTGTGGAAGATTCAAGAGCAGGTCTGCGGGAAGCGTATCAAGCGACATGGAGGTTGCGGAAACAAGGGCTGATACACATACATATTCGGGCGGAGACAAGTGGAGAAGATGAGTCACGCTAGTCAGAGGACCGCCGGGTCCCCCGGCTGACCGTCGCCATCCAGTCCCCTCGCACTTCAACCTCTGAGGATCTCATTAACGATACCCTGGCGACCCGAGATTGCACCGTGACAGCCATACTTGCTCGAGATTTTTATGATCAAGTTGGATTATGGGACTCGCAATGTGTACATAGGTCCCTAAGAACAGGTATCCAATGCAACACAGGTATAACCCAAGAAGAAAAGGAAAAAGAGGAAGTGAATTCTTGGTGAATTCACCGGTACATACGGGTCAGTAATGAGTAAAGAAGTGAGTAAGAGAGACAGCTCACCTCAGTCTTCGCGCACAACCGTGATACGAAGTCTGAGGAGAGACGACTCGAGTACAGGATAAGTGCGAGTGCCTGAATGTAACTAAACGGATATGTACATGTACCTTAACATGACCAAAAAGGAATTTATGAAAGCATTACAAAAACCGAGAGTTATCCGCTATCCTGCAGACTGCAATTCCGCCAACCCCGGTCCCTGCAGGCAACCGATTACACCGCCGTGCGGCGGGCAAGGTACCCAGTCTGCCGTCTGCCAACAAAGGGAGAATCATTATCTGGCAGGCAGATTGAGGAGAGAGAAGACCGAATCGTGGGGCGTCTGGACGGCACGCGCAGTGAAACACGATGTCCCAGTGCGTACGAGGTCTTGGTTGTGCGAGCGAGGGTGTCCAGGACGAGGGCCAGTTGCCGATGGTGCTAGGTGCATGACCCCCATTCCCCGGGCCACAAACTCTAACGCGTGTTGACCCTTTTGGGGGTGTCTGGCTGATTAAATTCGACAATGCTGCTGTCGTCGAACTAGAAAGTGATCTTTCAGGGACCAAAGAGCTCAGGTATGAGTTCGAGAGAATTGCCGCCGCCTCTGGAAAGCCCGGCGCCGGAGGTAGGGAGTCACTCGCTGTGATTCCTCTGGGGCGCTACGGGACCGTGAGAATATTTAAACCGATAAAATGGGATGTCTTGGTTCAAAACTGTAGAAAGGCATGGTGGTGTCAAAGAAAGAGAAGTCCGGTTGTACTTGGGTTGTACCCGGGCCTTGCCCGGGCTACTTGTCACGCTGTGACGAGGAAGCACGTGCTGCGTTCCGTCACGCGTCAAAAATTCTCACGCTCTCTTCAAGTTCTTCCGACGTCTCCCTCATCGACCGACAAAGGTTCTTGCATTCGCTTACCCTTAGTTTGGATTTCAGGATTGGCCCGCTAGTTCTGTCAGCGCTTCGGTAAGTGCGATCGGATGTCGGAGCATGACCGGCGGGTGCCTAAACATTGACATATATTTCTTATGCCACTTCGTACAGAGGAGGGAGCCCTTTGCGATCCAGCATTTCCACAGTCAACGTAAACCAGTCGATGTCGTTCATAGCCCGAACATTGAGGCCAATGTCGGTTCTTCCTGGCGTAAGGAACCGCTCCCAAACGGCCACGCCGCAATTTCCGCAGAAGGCGTGCATCGTGCGACGGCGCCCATAGGTGTATTCGACGACGGTGTCCTGGCAGTGGATGGTCATTGCGCTGCGCTGGGGATAGATCCACGCCACGCCGTCCTGCCTCGTGCGTTAGGTTCTCTGAGGGAGACGGAGGGAGTTGAAGTACCCGGGAGCAGATGCTGCAGTTGCACGGTTTCACGACGGATAGCGGCGCGCTGTGCAGAGTGTAGGCGATTCCACCGCAGTGGCAGTTCCCGTGATACGCCACGATTCCCGGTTCCGTAGGCGCAGCAATCTCGTGCCGAGGAGGACGGTACATCGGCGCCAGGGCGGCTCCGTAGTGCATCTTTACCTCCAGCGACTCGAGGTCGATGTCAGTGTTGAACGTACGGACCTGGCGATTTGCGTGAGCGCGCGTTATTTACATAGTCGAGGCCAGGTGTGATTTCACGTTGAAACCAATACGTGTCGTTTTCGGGTTGGTTGTACTTGTAGCACATCACGGAGGTGCCGCAGGTCGGACAGAACTTGGATTCGTCGTTAGAGTGCACGGAAGATCCGTCGAATCGCATCTCACTCTGTGCGTCAAGGTGCGGGTTAGCCATTCATAGTCCTTCAGAACACCTTCGCCCCGTTCCACGACAAGCTGCGACTTCAGGTCAAGCCGAACCCACAGGTAGGCATTCTAAATACGCCGATCATACCTCAACACGCGTATTTGGAAAAAGGGAGAGACAAACCATGGAACCAATGCTACAGTCACACACGTAGACAGCCTTGAGCTCAGGAAGCTCGAGAGTGAATTTAAACGCTCCGCAATGACAGTTACCGCGGTAGGTGACGAGTTTGGGGGAATCGGGTCATTTTGTCGGAGCAGGCAGGATAACAAGTCACGCGCTGATAGTTCTGAGTCATGCGTGATTTGCTGATTTCGGATCCGCCGTGGTGACTGAAATTCGTTTCACACTGGCGAACGTTGGGCGAACGTGCATGAATTTCGCGGAAGAGGAGAGGATTGCCTGCGCGGTGTTGCAAGCTTTCTTGAAAAGCTTCAATAATTGGACGCATGCGCCTGATGAAATAAAATGCGGATGCAGCTGCCAGTGGTTCTTGAGTGGTTCAGTAATAGAAATCCAGCATTCAAGTGCCTAACAATTCAGACATCCTGATCCTGACCAAGTCTAGCAGCGGGATAGAGACCCGGAATGAATGGATAGGGTTAGTACGACGGGCAGGAGGGTGCACGTAAATCAAGGCGAGACTGCTCTTCTGAAATCAGGTTTGGGGCGAATCTCGGCCCGGGGGCATTTGGGAAAGAGCTAGCACCAGACGCTCTCATCGATCTCATGGTACGAAACCGTTCCAGAGACTCTTATTGAGACTGGTGAGCGATCACTGTTTTAAGGGATTATAATAATACGAACATACCGGTGTCGTCCAACGACTGCATTTTCTGAAAGAACCCGGGTGGATTGATATACCAGTGTGGCTGCTAATTGCCTCAACTCCTCACTCGACGGAGTCATCTCGCCAACGGTCTAGATACCGAGGATTTTCTGCCCGGGAACGCTGAGGGGGCGAGCTCGAAGCCGTACTAGAGCTTGACTAGAGCATGCTGTTTGGTAAGTCTGGGAAGTATGGTGGCGGAGGCACTGGCTGCAAGGTCGCTGGGGCGCCGATATACAGTAAATAAGATGAAATTTGGCGGCAACTCATCCTGACGGTTCCATGGTGGAGCTTGTGAAGCTCAAGTGAAGGGCTGCGTGACTCGTCACGGCTCGTCACCGATTTGTCACGCGACGCGTTTGTTTGGCCGTGTGGACCATCTCCTCCTCCCGCCCGCCACGTTTGCAAACGGAATCGTTGACACG
>JARGYA010001070.1:0-24817 GCA_029204335.1 Mycena vulgaris | reverse complement strand
CTTGAATTGTCCGCTTTAACTTCGATCACCCAAGTTGTCGGCAATCAGGCCGCATGGACGGCACTGACAAACATTTGGTTTATCGATATTCAACCATCCGCCGGGCGATAATTTATTCTTCTCAGTGGGTGACTTCCCGTAAGGTAAATATATGCTGGCGCAATTTCCGAGCTTGTTTGAAGGTGCCAGTGATGAGATCAATGCGCAGGATATTAGAGGATATTCGGGCCACTCATGTCTCCCGCATGCAAGAATAAAAATTAGTACAGCAAATTTGATAAAGTGAGGCTCTCTTTGCGTCTCCATCAACTCCTGCGTCCGCACAAGCCTTTTGCCATGGGGATTCAAGAGCCGCGAACCATCATAATCTCAGAATTTCAAAAATTTCGGTCGCGAAAAAAGATGCTTCTAGGACCTTCTCTTGGGTTGAAGACAGCTGAGATGCTCAGGGATTGGCTTCCTCCTATTTCGGATGAATATTGGCTGGGCAGCGTAGGTATAGCCCTTGTGGGACGTGTTAGGAAGGCACGTAGAGACCGTGAGAACAGCGACGATCAATCAAAATTGTCCCAAAAGGCTTATTCGACGTTGATTCAACGAGAATAAATCTGAAGGGGGGGTAGCTACCCCCCCTCCAGAACTATGATTTATTCGAGTGATGCGTAATAAAATGTGTCCGCTTTGGGATGATGCTATTGATGGGGTCCTGACAGGTTCTTCGGCATCACGGCGGAAATTGCGTAGATATTCCTGAGGAATATTTACAGCTTACGGGAAGTCACCCATTGAATGCTTGGATCAAACTAGCCGATTAAACCACCCGAGCTTAATCCAGCGGATTAAACGGTTCGCAAGCGGAGGATTAAACCAGAGGATCAAACAGTTCAAACCGGGGACCCAAGACATAAATCGGATTAGTCGCGAATCAGATTGTGCTCACCGGGACGCGTGAGATCTTGGCCGGTGCGTAGCGCCGCCTGCTGCTCGCCACCGTCCGCGCGGCCGTAGGGTGGGTTGTACACCGTCCTTGACACTGAAGCAACCTTTTCATTGTTTTCCAGTGATTGGAAGAATATAATGTATTTGGTTACCGTGACACATGAGGTCGTGGACGGTGCGCAGCGATGTGCCATGCCACCTTGATCCGTGGGTTTATCGCCACTAGCGATATCCGGGTGGGCTTCAAGCCCAAGCCCAAGCCCAGGCAAGTCGGGCTCAGGGTTGGGCTCAGTTTCTGAGCAGACCTGCGACCCGAGGCTCTTTGAGTTAGCCCGAGCTCAAATTCTCCAAAGGAATTCCACTTTTGCTGAACCATCCTTGCTTAAATCTCAAGTTAAATTTGATTTCTACTTGAAATAGACTTACTTGTCTATGTTCAACGATCAAACATGACATCTCGGGACATTTGATGGGTGTGCCGCATTCAAACTTGCGCTTCAAATGGCCCGCCAGGACTGCAATTTTGGGAATTCCAGTCTGTGATGGGTCCTGTCGAGTGAGAAACCTGTTGTATAATGCTGAAGGAGTTTGAAAACTCACCGTAGATCATTTGGAAAAAAAATGTAGGTCAAACCCGGGCCCAAGCCCAAGCCCGCCGCGACCCGATCCAAGCCCGGGCTTTCAAGCTATGCAACGCGGGGAGGGCGAGCGGTTAGGGGAGGGGGGGAAGTGGGAATTACCTACCTCATTGTAGTTCATTGTAAATCAAGCATTATTCGTTCTAGTTCAATCAGTGTCGTTACGGCTCATTTGCAATCTAACTAGAATGAAAATAGTCCGGATTCTCGAACAGGATTGAGGTGTTTAGCACATTCTCAATCTGCTTCGATCTCGTTCAGTTTCCATACCTGCCTTTTCACTGGGTTCCAAGCCACCACCGAAACACCGTGCCCAGAACAAGGCTACACCTGCCGAGGTCTAGGCAAGCTCGGGAGAGCGTGCCCAGGAAGCCATTTCGTCCAAGTTGGCACCAGAGATTAGGAGGGCATTGAGCAAGGGAGGGGATCGTCAGTGGTCGTGGTACAAAATTAACAAAACAGGATTGCGGCTCTAAAAAGTCCTGACCTAGCCCGCACCAAAACACCTGACTTAGCCCACAGCGAAAACACCTAACTAAGTCCGCCTTTCAAACTGCTGACCGACCCTGAAGCCAACTCTTGACCTAGCCCAAGGACGGCCCAGAAAGACTCCCGCACCTCGCGTGTCTCAGTCAACGTCGGACGACGGGTGCACTACATACTATTTCTGGAAATGTCGATCTCATTGAATTCTCAAGGAATTTGAAGACAAGGAATGCATTCTATTTAACTCTAAGACATATTTGGAAGTGATTCCGGCACCACAGCTGCCTGCGATACCCTCAAAAGACCCCAACCAAGCATAATAGGGGCTTGAGTTTCCAAATATGGTAGTACCACAAATCACATCACTGATTTCCGGCAGGTGCCGACCACCACTAGGTTACGGGCCGTCTACGCAAAGCGGGGCCGCGAATCACCCTCATTCTGCATCCTCCGCGTCGTCGACACGCTGCCCCAGTGCAAAGTCTGTGGAAGGGCTGAAGATGGTCGCGACACGGAAGACGAAGAAGGTGGCGTGGGGAAGGGGGAACGGCGGTGTCTCTTTTCTGCGCGCTGCCTGCTCGCGGGATGATGGGAATACGTGGCGCGTGCGTATGTCGAATTCCGGAGCAGCAGCCGATGCTGCTGCTCGCTCGCTGCGCGATGTCGCTGTGTCGCCGGTGTGCCGCTCGCGCGCGGCCGCGTCGTCTCGCTGAGGATCGTCGCAGCAGAAGCCGGCGATGGGGAGCCGGCGGGGTGCGTGCTGGCGAAGCGGGAGTCGGTGGCAGCTGGGCCCAAGAACGCGGCAGGCGCAGACAGCCAGCATCACGGTGGATCCACGGCGTGGTCGGGGCGGAGGCGGCGCAGGCCAGGGGAAGGGCGACGGCGGGCGGCGGCCATCGGGACTGCCCGCTGCACATATGCCCGGCACCGTACGTCGTATACGTGGGGCGAGACAGGGTTAGGTATCGAGCGGAGGGTTGCGCGGGGCTGGAGATGGTCGCGGTGCTCGGGGAGGTGACGAAGGCGGCGTGCACGATGCCGCAGGTGCTGGGGACGCCGTTGAGGCGGCTCGAGCGCGCGTGTCCTGCAATGCTGCAGGTATTCCGCAGGGGATGGTGGTGGTACGCGTGGCGGCGACGAACGCGGCGGCGGCGATCGCGAACGACGGCGGCGTGCGCTGGCGTTGCGAGTGGTGCTGCGCGTCGCGTTGAAGAAGGCGGCAACGGGGTGTGGAGCGTGGGGCGGCAGTACTGCGGCCAAGGCGACGCGAGGAGGCGAAGAGGCCGGCGCCGGCGATGAACAACGACCGCGGCGCGCCCTGGGCATGCGGGAGGTGCTGCATGTCGCGCCGGGGAGTGCGTGGCGGCCGATATCGGGCGGCGGGCGGGATAATGAACGGGGATAGTCGGGAGGTGTGGGTCGGCGGAGGAGCGGCGTGGCGAGCGGGGAAGGACGGTGCCGCGTGCCGCGGGTGCGAGTGGAATTGCGTGGGGTATTTCGACTGCGCGCGAGCGCTGTGTCGCGTGTCTGCGGACGGAATTGCGTGGTGGACGATGTCGCCGGCTGGTGGGGGTCTGTTGGTCGTACGCCGCCTCGATGGCGGACTTGTGGCGCCGCCGATGGAGAGGCGAGGACGGGAAGTGGCGAGGAAAGTCGTGGTGGATGTCGATCGGGAGCCGAAGGGCATCTGAGGGCAATGGGAGTCGCAGCAGGCAAAGTGGGCGGGGTAGGCGCGAATTGAAGCGACGCGCGGTGTCTGAGAACGCGGGCAGGTGGCGCGGAGACTGGATAATTGGAGATATTGTCAGTAAAATGAAGGAAAAGAAAGAAAAAAGAGAAATTGAGGATGGGGAGAGAGGGAGGAAAAGGAGTGCGGAAAAGAAAGGAAAGGGACGAAAAAACGTACCTGACTCTCAAAGAGATTCTTGAGCGCCGTAGGCGTCGCTGCTTAGCCGCTATGCCCAATCGATGGCGGCGGACGCGGAGTGGGCGCTCGTGGGCCTATGCGCGATCTGCGGCCGAAGTGAAGAAGTAGACGTTGGACCTGTGAAAGAAGGCATATCGTCGTTTGGATAAAGTGGAGCGTCACTGCAACAGAAAGCGACGAACATTCAGAACGAGAGAACCGAGGGGGTCGCGTGCATGCAGGATGTAATTAGAGTGTCCCGTGGACGAAGTTCTACAGTAGCAGATACAGGATATATGGAATCAGCGTTGTGATAGAGTTAGATAGAAAAGCGCGCGCACCGGAATATTCGGAAGGACGTGAAAGCTCAGAGGCGGAGGGACAGAAGGGGAGGGAGGCGGCGCTGATGATGATCTTCAACTTGAAGACGTGCAGGAGCGGCGAGGGTGCGATGGGTCGAGAACACCTCGGGAAGACTGAGCTCGCTCGGTCGTAGACTGAGCGGAGAGGAGCCGTTGTTGATGCTTGGTGGAAGCTTAGGGTTGGGGTTGGTCGAGGCCTAGGTGGACAGCGCAGCGGTCGACGGTGGTGGTGGGAGTGGAAGAGACGTGGCAGCGTTGAGAGCGGCGCCACGCAGCGACAAATAGACGCGTCGCGTCGGCATTGACCGGCAGGGCGGGAGGTGGCTGTGAAGCCATCTCAGATCTGATCGGCGTGGTCGATTTCGGCCGACGGTGGGCAACCGGTCAAAGCGTGTTCTCGCAAGGCACAGGACGGCAAAATGGTCATTTTTCTGACGGGTTTGGAACAGGTTTCATCACCGTGCGCATTTTCCAGGGGTCGTGGATGATTTTTTTGGAGCTCAGGGGAGGGAGAAGTGAATGGCATGATCCTAGTGGGAGGGAAACATATATTGGGCTAAAAACAAAGAAAAAGTTGAGGTGGAACGGATATTTTGTTGTTTCGCAAAAAAAAATCTTAAGAAGATCAGCGGCACGGCGTGCCGCATACACTAATCTTCCGGGTATCTTGGCGATCCTCACTTCCTTCTGATTTTGTCGCCCATTAGATACCGATAAAACACAGCTGCAGGTTCAACGCTGGGGGTATGTACATGGGTAGGTAAGCAGGCACGGAGATTACACGGCACGGTCCGAATGAGGTTCCTGTTTAAAAAGCAAGTAACATTTAATTCGTGACCCACGGGTTTTCCGGTGCTGCACAAGGGATTTCCAGAGAACAGACAGCGACACGAAGATTGCCCTAAACGGCACTTACCCACCCGGCGACAGTTTTATCTTATCACGCAACTCGGCAACGCAGAAGCTGGTTTGACAGCGTTTCCCTGATGAAAGCTGTCCAGGACGCGGGACGCACAGCCCGTGCCAATTTGTGCACTCTTAATTTAGCACTGGCACGTTGTCACCGCCTTGCTTCCGAAACCGTCGTTTACGCCACCCACGTCGACACGCAGCTTCACACTAGCATCACCCAGGATGAAGGACCTCAAGGATTGGAAGGAGCTCACCAGCAATTGGATCCATCACAAAGGATCTCCCGGCGATCGCACCGCGTCCAAGAAAGCTAAGAGCACCACAGAGTCCGTCGTCGATAACCTCAGTGTCGCAGTGGATGTCGCAGAAAAGGTCGCAGAGATCCTTCAAGTTTCCCCAGTCATTGCCCCAGTTGGTGCCCTTTTGTCTCAGATCCTGGAAGTTTATCAAGTATGTCTCATTCCATGTTCCTTCCGTGTGGTTACGTATTTCTATTTATTTTTCGCTAGGATATGAAGAGTACCCGCGAGAAAAGGGATGTCCTTGCCGCCACCATTACTGCTCTCAGCGGTGATATTTGTGCTACTGTCTTGCGGATGGAGGGAACGAAGTGTTCCGATCTGATGGTACGCCTCAAGGCAGACCTAGAGAAATATGCCGCGTTGAGTGTTTTCCCCTTCCTCCTATTACTTGCCCTCATTTGGCTACGAATGAAGCCTGATTTCCCGCGCCTCTGAGCTTGTCAACAAGTACGACAAACAGGGCAAGATTTTGCGTTTCGCATCTCGCAAACCGCTGGCCGGCGAAATCGATGAAATCAACGAAGAGCTCGCTAAAGTCGGAGCGAGGTTCCGGGTGAGCACCTGTCAATACAATATGGATTGGGACTCACCGCCGCTCAGAGCAACCGTCTGGTTGATCTTGCAATAAATCTGAGTTCAAACACGGATACTCTCAGTCAGGTGTATGGCGTGGTGTGAGTCGCGTCTGTCCCTCATTTTAACCACTGTTCCCCCTAATGCAAGGCCAGCAACAAGGAAAAGCTGGAAAAATGGCTCCTTTCCCCCCCAGAGATGACCCGAAAACACAACAACACAGAGAAACGCCGCAAGGACGGGACTGGACGCTGGTTCTTGGAGGGCAAGGAGTTCATTGAATGGCAAGATAATCCAGGGGTATTGTGGATCGAGGGTCATTGTGAGAAATTTCTCGAGATTTGTTTCCCGTTTCTAATTTCCAATTAGCGGGTGCAGGGAAGAGTGTACTCTGGTAAAATTCTCGAGCTCTCTGGATTATGCCGCTGATGAGATCGCCTCACTAGCTCGGCAGTCATAAGCAAACTTGATGACGATAAAAGCCTGGTAGAGGAATTGGAAAGCCCTCGCCCTGCACCTGCTCTCGCGTACTTCTATTTCGATTTCAACAACGCGGAAACCCAAGACGTGGAGATTGCGCTTCGACGAATTATTCTCCAACTATCCGATCAATGCCCGCATCCTTATAAGTCTCTGGACAAGCACTATGCTGGCCGCCAGACGTTGCCAAGTTACAAGGATCTGCAGCAGAAGATCCTCCCAGTGCTACTCCAGGAGCTCGGCCGCACGTACATTGTTCTGGATGGGCTCGACGAATGCGATGATTACGACCGCCTTGTGGATCTTATCTCGACGTTCCGCCAATGGAGCAAAACCCCGCTCCACGTCTTCATCACCAGCCAGTCCCGCCGTGTCTTCACAGAGAGCTTCGATGGTGTAACACGGATCGCTCTGGAGTACAGCGTCACGGAGGCAGACATCAGGTTCTTCGTTCGCGATGAAATTCAGAGCAAAAGGAAATATGAGAGTTGGCGACTTCATGTGGATCGTATCACAGACAAAATTGCGAGCAGAAGCAATGGAATGCAAGTTTTTTTTCGGTGCTCATTTGATCCCGTTCTGATATGTCTGCCCGAATAGGTTCCGCCTCGCGGATTGTCTCCTCCTCGAAATCTCGCGATGCATATCCACGAAAGAGCTGGATCAGGCGCTCAAAAATTTACCGGACACTCTGTTCGAGGTGTACGATCGTTTCCTGGACAAGGTCTCCCCAACACATTTGGTCTATGTGATGGCTGCGCTGCGGTGGATCATGTTTGCGGCCGCACCAATTTCGTTGGATCAGCTTGCAGGCGCTCTCTCATTTGACTTTTCCAACCCGGACGAATACAGTTATGACCCGGAGCGCCGGGAGAGGAACAAGCTCGCCATCTTTCGCTGGCTAGAAGGATTGGTCGTCAAGTCCACCACTTGGTTTGGCGCGCCCACGGTGGTTCTAGCCCATTCATCGGTGAAGGAGTATGCCCTATCCGAACACTTCAGCACAAGATTCGACTGCAACCTCGAGAAGAACCACTCACACAGTTTCATCGCACGCACATGCATCAGTTATTTTCTCAGTGTTGGCAACCATTCTATGCCAGCCGAACCAGCAAGCGATCTGTTGGCGAAATATGCGGCCAAGCATTGGATTCGCCACCTGGTGCTTTGTGAAGATCCGCCCGCTCTGTTCACTCAAGCCATGCGGGTTTTGGCGGAGGGGAGTGGCCCATACAGAGCTTTCTGCTCTTCACTCAAACGCCGCATGTTGAATGGCTCCATCGCTTCCCCTCTGCACATCTGTTGCCAGGACGGATATATCGAGGGCGTGGAGGCTCTCCTCGCAACCGGTGTCGACATCAACCTAGTACCGGCAGAATATTGGCGAGCAACCGTGTTGACCTTCGCATCAGACAGTGGCCACACGGATATTGTGGACCTGCTCCTGCGGAATCAGGCCAATCCCGACATACTGTCTGATCATTACGGATGCGCGTTGGCCGCGGCTTCGCAAAATGGCCACATCGAGGTTGTGCGCCTTCTATTGAAGAGTGGTGCTAATGCCAACCTGCCCGGCGGCAGATGCGGCAGCCCATTGGCTGCTGCCTCTGTGGGGGGCCACATCGAGATTTTGCGCCTCCTGCTTGAGAGCGGTGCCGACATAAACCAGCCCATTCCCGCTACCGGTTGGGACTCCCATGGCAGCGCATTGGGTGTTGCCTGTAGTACCAGGCCCGAAAAACCCGAGGTTGTGCATTTCTTGCTCGACAACGGCGCCGACATCAACCTACCGGGTGGAGAATATGGCAGTCCTTTGGGGTCTGCTTGTTGGGCAGGCAGAATCGGCATTGTGCGTCTCCTGCTGCAGCGCGGTGCGGACACCAACATACTCGGTGGAATGGTCGGCGACGCACTCAGTACTGCATGTGGCGGTGGCCATACCGAAATTGTGCGCCTTTTACTCCAGAACGGGGCCGACATCGATGCTGCTGGTGGACATGCGGGCAGTCCGTTGGGTTGTGCCTCTTTCTACGGTCAAACCGCGGTCGTGCGCCTGCTGATCGATAGCGGCGCCAATGTCAACATACCCGGCGGTTCCTGTGGCAGCCCTTTAGGTTGGGCGTGTCTCGGTAGTAAGAGTGATACCGCCCGCCTGCTGCTGGATAACGGCGCCGATATAAACTTGCCAGCAGGGGATTATGGCAGCGTATTAGGTGCCGCCGCCTCAAGCACGTCTGGCGCGATTGACGGCCGCCTCGAGACCCTACGCCTTTTGCTCGAGCGTGGTGCTGGCGTTCAAAAACACATGGATCACGCGTTGAAGCTCGCACTAAATCTCGACTTGAAAAGGTATGACAAGTATGGAGGTAACACGCGTCTCGAACAGGAAGAACGTCGTTCACAAGTTATCCAATTTCTGCGAGAAAGGGGAGCAGTGTCGAATTCGGAACTTGACGGGGAGACGGCCAGTGCAGAGTCAGAGTGACGGGTGGATATGAGTAATGGATCAATGAATAAAATTATCCTTTCCCTCGATTACATTCGACAATTCATCCCGTATAAGAAAGAAATGAGTACTTAGTATGCTACCACGGACCGCCTCGCACGATTCGCGGCACGCCACGGGCAGTACATGCGCCACATCCGCGCCTCCGCGTGCCCTCATCTCGCGCTCGCCGAGTACGAGGACTTGGCGCCTCCCCGCGCGCGCTCGCCACACCGCCCGCGCCCCCCTTCCCCCTCGTACCTGTACCCCCGAGCGCCGCGTGCGCGTCGTCCGCCGCGCGAGCGCGAGGAGTAGGTGCTGCCCCGCGCCACGCTCGTCGCAACGCCGGCACCGCACTCCTCGTCCTCGCACCACCGCCGCCCTGCGCACTAACGCCCCGCGTTCGCCCCGCTCACCGCATCCCCGCGAGTATGGGGACTGCGCACCCCGCGCGCGCGACACGTCCCTGCCGTGCCCCGCACCGCGCCGGCCTCGTACCCGTAGCCCCGAGCGCCGTGCAAGCGCCTCGGTCACGACATCCACCGCCGCATCCCCGCGAGTACGAGGACTCGGTGCCTCCCCGCGCGCGCTCGGCGCCGCGCTCCTGCTCGCACTTGCACCCCGAACGCCGCGTGCGCGGCGTCCACCGCGCGAGCGCGAGGGGTCGGTGCAGCGCCCAGTTGCGCTTGCTTCGTTCGCGCTCAGCCCGCGCTCCTCCTCGTACTTGCACCCCATCCGCGCGCCTCCGAGTCGCTCACCGAATCCCAGTGAGTAAGTCTCCCCGCGCGCGCATCTCCACGGCATCTGCCGCCTCCCCGCACCGCGCACGCCTCCCTCACCGCATCCCCGTGAGTACGGGGACACGATGCCTCCCCACGCGAGCGCAAGGAGTCGCTGCTGCGCCATCCTCGCACCTGCACCGCCCGAACGCCGCGCGAGCGCGAGGGCGCGGGGCGCTGGCTTTGTACCCGAATCACCGCCCGCGAGTCCTCGTGCTCGCGCGGGCGTCGTTCGCGCCCAGCCTCGGTGTACTGGGATGACACGCGCCGCATCTCTGCGCGAGTACGCGCTCGTGCAGAGGCGGGCACGGAACGCTGCGCAGTGCAGCAGGCCACGTCCGCGCGCACCCTCGACTCGAGCGGAGACGAAGCTGGGAGCGGGGTGTTAAGACGACAGTACCCCGCGCGCGGGGAAAGGCTGCATCAGCGCAGGCGTCGTCGGATGGAGAAGGATGTCGGCGCAGTATGGTGTCTGGAAAGAGAGGATTAGCGTCGACGGATGGGACTAGAAGATGAAGGTGCAGCGAACGACTCGGAGATGTGCACCGAGCGGGGGTGGAACGGGAGGGAGACGGGCGTGGAGTGGAACAGACGGCGTTGGGGCTAAGAAAGAGCGAAAGCTGACGTGGGGCAGAGAAGAGAAGGGAGCGTACGGACTTGAAGGCTGGCGGGCGTGGTGTACTGAACGCCGCTGAGTAAGAATGCAAGGTTGCGCACCTTGAGACGCCGAGACGATCAATCCAGAAAATGACACAGGAGGAGTCAGGCAGGATGAGGGTAGACCGGTGACCGATCTGTCTACGGGACACAAGTGGCGGTAGACATATTCCCGTAGACAGACAGGTTACCAGTCTAGGATGAGGGACGTCATCGCGGTCGAGTTGAAGAAAGGTCGAGTCGTGGTTGGTCAAAATTTGAAAACGGTTGTCATGTCAAAATTGAAGCTGCATCGCCACCGAGTGCGGCAATGATGCCATGGCCGTTTTGATGCGCCATCAAATGGTTAATGGAACATGTTCCATTAACCAAATCGCGGACTTGAAAAAAAAACTGCTGCATTTGAAGAGCAGACTCCCGAAGCCTGGATCACTCAATGCACCGGCCCTCGTACTCGAGATTTCTTGTTTATTGAATATTCCCTTGGTCACTTGATAGCAAGCCCTCCCCTGGTCGCCCTCCGCCAGGTCTCCTGCCCGGAGCCACGACCTTGCAACTATATACCTCTGAGCGCGTTCACGAACCTCGAGAGGTAAATAGAGCACGCCTGATCACGAGAAAAAAGCAGGGTTTTAGGTGTTCGAGAGGATGTTTCCCCGCTACTCTAAGGGTACAATAGTAATCCAACAGAGTCGGTGCTGATCTAATGGATGTGGGGCATGCGGGCATGGAGAGTGAACGAAAAGTCCAACAACTCGCGACTCCGTTGCCTTGCTTTGGACCTCTGGGCTGATTCTGGAATTAGAATAAATATGACCTCAAACCAAGACACTGCCGCGCAGCGCAGCACAAGAAAAATATCTTGAAATTGGCCTTGCGCGCAATCAAATTGACTTGATAGAAGAAAAAAGAGGAACTGTTAGAAAGGAAACAACGTACTAGCACATACCTAGAACCCTTCTCGCATCTAATCGAGCGCCGCGTGGCGGAGAAAAAAGTGGGTCGTGCGGCGGGTTAACATGCAGATTGCCTCGCATCCCTGAGCGAAAATTCGGATTTTCAACGCCCCAAGTCGCGGGAGATTGCGTCTGAAGAACTGCATGAGAAGGGTTTAAATGAAGCAGAATTTGAGGACTCACCTCAGGCTCTCGCGCGGCAGGCAGAAAATTAAAAAACCAGAGGGCACAAACCGACGCTCTCGACATGGTTATGAGGCGCCGCAGGCCGAAAAAAACATCTAGTTGGGACTGCGTTAAAATCAATCGAGATCGGAGCACCGGTGGAACACGAGACGTGCAACACTGGGGCGGAGGTTCGCAGTGCGCCGCAGGCAAGGAAAAGTGAAAGGAGTCAGAAATTGAGAATAAAAGTTTTACACCTTGGGTGGAGTACGAGCGCGAACTAAAAGTAAAAGGTTAGTGACGAGATAAATGTGACGAGCGGACAGACAGCGCGCGCGCGGGAAGGCCAAATCCAAAATTAAATGGTACAGGGCGAGGGCGTTATGGTGCGGACAAGAACTGAAAGGTAATGGTTAATAATTTTTATAAAACATAGCGGGGAAGAACATACACGTGACGTTACTCGCGGGAGCGCGAAATGCCGAATTTAGAGATCGGGCAAACGGCGCGTTGATGACGCGGTGATGGCGCGGCCGCGGCGGGCAGCACCAGGGAATCTGAAGAGTAGGGATTAGAAATCAAAGTGTAAGCGTTGCGAGGACGGTACATACCCGTAACTTGGCTTGCGGGAACGCGAAATCCAAAACTTAAATGTTGAGCACGGCGGTGCATTAATGGTGTGATGGTGGGCGCGTCGGGTGTTGCGGAGGCGGGGGTGGCGCCGTGATGGCGCGACGACGGGGGCAGGGGCGCGAACTGAAGAGTAGAGGTTAGAAATTGAAGTGTAAATGCCGCGGGGACGGACATACATGTACCCTCGTTCGCGGGAACGCGAAATCTAAACTTTGAATATGGAGGGGGCGGCGCGTTGACGGGCAGCATGAACACAATCTAGAACCAACATGTCAGTGATCAAACCATAAATGCCGCGGATACAAACATACAGACACCCCGCTCGCGGGAACTGTAAATCCAAAATTTAAATATCGGCGGCGGCGTGATGATGGCGCGGTGAGGACGCGTTGAGGACACGTTGATGAGCGGGCGCAGGGATGGTGCGCTCGTGGAATTGGAAGCGAGAGGTCAGTGATTAAAGAAAGAAAGCGCGACAAGCAGCGTACACGCAACCTCGTTGGCGGGAACGTGAAATCCGGTCGCTGATCCTGGCATCACTTTTGTGGCGCCACAGCAGCGGCGAGCGCGGTTATGGCGTGTCGAGGTCGGTCACGGGAAGCCCAAACATGTAATTTGAGCTCGGTGGTGTTGATGGCAGCGCTGCCGCGCGGAGGGTGAGAATTCCGAGGGTGGTGATGATGGCGTGCCGATGGCGTTTCGGGAATTTGAAGCGCGCAAATAGGGGGAAATGGCGGGTCCGAGGCGCGCTGGGAGTTGAAGCCAAAAATGGTGGGTCGTGGGTGGGAACTCGTCGTGTCGGCGTTCGATGAGGAAGCCCGATGAGCGAGCTGGGCGGGACTGATGCGCTCGCGGGACGCAGCGGAAAGTTTGAGGATTCTGAGTCGCGTGAAGGGGGGGATGTGATGCGCTGGCGGGACATCGGTCGCGGGGAGCGGATATGTTGTGTCGGGGTTAGCAACCGCGCAGCGAAATTTTGAAGGATTTTGAGCGGCACTAACGGGAGTTGATGTGCTCGCGGGGCGTCGATACATCATGTCCGAGGTAGGCGGGCCGTGCATGACTTCAAAACTCGAATGAACTTATCGAGGGCGGTGCGAGACCGATGGGTTGAATATCGGGCTCACCTCTCGCGCCACAGGCAGAAATATAGAAAACCAGAGGGCATAAACCGACACTCTCAACATGATTATGAGGCGCCGCAGGCCGAGAGAAAAATCTAGTTTGGACTGCGTTAAAACTGGAGCACGGGTGGAACTCGCCGGAGGTCACGAGACATGTAATTTCCAAAGGTTCGAAGTGCATCACGGGCGGGGAAAATCGGAGACCTGGGTGTGACAGGAGTCAGAAATTGAGAATAAAAATGTTGGGCCGAACGGAGCTCACCTCAACATTTTGGGCCGCTCGCGGGAAGATGATATATAACGGAATCGGGCGTGAATCTAAGTACATAAGGATTGGAGTAAGCAGGCAAGGTTGCACACCTTGAGACGCCGGGGTCGTGAAGAGGGGGGCGTGGCGGGACGAGTAAAGCAGGATAGAAAAGCCAGAAAAGCAACTGTGGAGGTCGATCGCGAAAGGAAGGATAAGCACGGCTTGATTGCCGCTTTAGTCCGGTCACCCAAGTTGGTGTCGGCAATCAAGCCGCATGCACATTTGATTTATCGACACGCCGACGCCCGACTCCTCCTTCGACCTCTCCTTCACCCTCTCCCTCATTAGTGACACCTCCTCCTCCACCTCCTCCTCCGACAACCCCACGTCCACATGGCCCTCCTCCCCCTCCGACACCTCCTTCTCCCTCCCCCCGCCGCCCACCCGCGGCCTCGGACTGGGACTCCGCGGGCTCTTCAACGCGGACGGCGCGCCGTTCGACGGGATGGGCGTTCTCTCGTTCGGGTGCGACTCAGGGGAGCGAGAATGGGAAAGAGAGCGGGAGGAGAGGGAAAGGGAAATGGAGCGGGGCCTATCGCGCGCGTTCCTCGAGGAGGCCGCGCGCACGTGGGCGGCGGACCCGCACCACCGCATTTTGAGCGTCATCGTGGAGCAGGGCGACGAGTGCGAAGAAGAGACGCAAGAGCGGGAATGCGAAGATGAGGTGCAGGAGCAAGAGGAGCAGGTGCAGGAGCGCAAGCCGCGCCCTCATGGTAGCATTCGGCGTGACCTGTCGACCGTGGACACGATCTCCAGCGGGCTCAAGCGGTGCGTCGCCCCCGCAAAGAAGACCACCTCGCCCTCGAAGTAGAAGATGCCGGCACCGGCTCAGCACTCGAAGACACCCGCTCCCGCCCCGCGCTCGAAGACACCCGCCCCGGCTCCGCGCTCGAAGACACCGGCGCCCGCCCCGCGCTCGCCCTCGGCGGCCCGTGCGAGTCGCGCGATCCCTTGCTGGCGCGCCTGATGCTGCTCGTTCTTCCCGGCGTGCGTGCGTGATTCGATTCGCCCTTCATCATATGGGACGGTCCATGTAGCGAGTCGGAAGTCCGGAAGTAGTGTACTGTAGTCCAGTACAGCCCCGTATCCCACCCTCCCTCCTTCGTGTATCTTTTGTGTTGTACTATTAGGTGTATGAATGGCGGCTGTGGCAAGGCTGTGGCTCGAACGTTTGAAACGGGAAGATTAAGGTTTTGGCGAGCTGAAACCAGACTGGGAGGTGCAAGGAAGGCAGAGTCGAGTGACCGCGAGAAACTTGAAGTCTTGAAGAATTGGCTGGAGCCGGAAGAAGAGGTGCTATGGCTGGCACGAAGAAACTCAGACTCCGTCGCTTCAGACGTCGTCCGAGCCAGAATCGAGAACGTTCATTATGATGATGATTCGAGGATCCTTCCATGATGCGTTTCGTGTCGGGTGGTCTCAGCTCCCCCTCAAATCCACGACAGAGCCCGCCGCTAACGCCCTCAAACGCTCCTCGAACAGCGCCGCCGTTGTCAGGAACACGGCCTATGTCTTCGCCGGGGAGCAGGTCCCGCGGATCCCAGTTGATAATTGCTTGATTCGCCGTGGAAGAGTGGCGCTCGCGAACGACGGCGGCGTGCGCTGACGTTGCGAGTGGTGCTGCGCGTCGCGTTGAAGAGGGCGGCAACGGGGTGTGGAGCGCGGGGCGGCAGTACTGCGGCTAAGGCGACGCGGGGAGGCGAAGAGGCCGGCGCCGGCGATGAACAACGGCCGCGGCGCGCTCTGGGCATGCGGGAGGCGCTGCATGTTGTGCCGGGGCGTGTGGGGGGGGGGCCGACGTCAAGCGGCGGGAATAGTCGGTAGGTACGGGTCGGCGGAGGAGCGGCGTGGCGAGCGGGTAAGGACGGTGCCGCGTCCTGTGGGTGCGGGTGGGACTGCGTGGGGTATTTCGACTGCGCGCGAGCGCTGTGTCGCGTGTCTGCGGACGGAATGGCGTGGTGGACGATGTCGCCGGCTTATGGGGGTCCGTTGGTTGTGCGCCGCCTCGATGGCGGACTTGTGGCGCCGCCGATGGAGAGGCGAGGACGGGAAGTAGCGAGGAAAGTCGTGCCGGATGTCGATCGGGAGCCGAAGGGTATCCGAGGGCGATGGGAGTCGCAGCAGGCAAAGTGGGCGGGGTAGGTGCAAATTGAGGCGACGCACGGTGTCTGAGAACGTGGGCAGGTGGCGCGGAGACTGGAGAATTGGAGATATTGTCAGTAAAATGAAGGAAAAGAGAGAAAAAGGACGAATTGAGGATGGGGAGGATGAGGAGAAAGAGAGGAAAAGGAGTAGGGATGAACGGAGTGCGGGAAGGAAAGGAAAGGAACGGAAAAACGTACCTGACTCTCAAAGAGATTCTTGAGCGCCGTAGGCGTCGCTGCTTAGCCGCTATGCCCAATCGATGGCGGCAGACGCGGAGTGGGCGCTCGTGGGCCTATGCGCGATCTGCGGCCGAAGTGAAGAAGTAGACGTTGGACCTGTGAAGGAAGGCATATCGTCGTTTGGATAAAGTGGAGTCACTGCAACGGAAACAACGAACATTCAGAACGAGAGGACCGAGGGGGTCGCGTGCATGCAGGATGTAGTTAGAGTGTCCCGTGGACGAAGTTCTACAGTAGTAGATACAAGATATATGGAATCAGCGTTGTGGTAGAGTTGGATAGAAAAGCGCGCGCACCGGAATAAGGATGTGAAAGCTCAGAGGCGGAGGGACAGAAGAGGAGGGAGGCGGCGCTGACGATGACCGTCAACTTGAAGGCGTGCAGGGGAGGAGGAGCAGGAGCGGCGAGGGTGCGATGGGTCGAGAACACTTCGGGAAGACTGAGCTCGCTCGACCGTAGACTGAGCGGAGGAGCCGTAGTTGATGCTTGGTGGAAGCTTAGGGCTGGGGTTAGTCGAGGGATAGGTGGACAGCGCAGCGGTCGACGGTGGTGGTGGGAGTGGAAGAGACGACGTGGCAGCGTTGAGAGCGGCGCCACGCAGCGACAAATAGACGCGTCGCGTCGGCATTGATCGGGCGGGGCGGGAGGTGGCTGTGAGGCCATCTCAGATCTGATCGGCGTGGTCGATTTCGGCCGACGATGGGCAACCGGTCAAAGCGTGTTCTCGCAAGGCACAGGACGGCAAAATGGCTTTTTGTTGGTCATTTTTCTGACGGGTTTGGAAAAGGTTTCATCACCGTGCCCATTTTCCAGGGGTCGTGGATGTTTTTTTTTGGAGCTCAGGGGAGGGAGAAGAGGATGGGGCATGATCCTCGTGGGAGGGAAACATATATTGGACTAGAAACAGAGAAAAAGTTGAGCTGGAATGGATACTTTGTTGTTTCGCAAATTCGCCCATTTGATATTGAAAAAAACACAGGTTCAAGGCTGGGGGGTATGTACATGGGTAGATCAGCAGACAGGGAGATTACACGGCACGGTCCGAATGAGGTTCCGGTTTAAAAAGCAAGTAACAATAATTCGTGGCCCACGGGTTTTCCGGTGCTGCACAGGGGATTCCAGAGAACAGACAGTGACACGAGGATTGCCCTAAACGGCACTTACCCACCCGGCGACACAGTTTTATCTTATCACGCAACTCGGCAACGCAGAATCTGGTTTGACAGCTTTTCCCTGATGAAAGCCGTCCGGGACGCGGGACGCACAGCCCGTGCCAATTTGTGCACTCTTAATTTAGCACTGGCACGTTGTCACCGCCTTGCTTCCGAAACCGTCGTTTACGCCACCCACGTCGACACGCAGCTCCACACTAGCTTCACCCAGGATGAAGGACCTCAAGGATTGGAAGGAACTCACCAGCAATTGGATCCATCACAAAGGATCTCCCGGCGATCGCGCCGCGTCCAAGAAAGCTAAGAGCACCACAGAGTCCGTCGTCGATAACCTCAGTGTCGCAGTGGATGTCGCAGAAAAGGTCGCAGAGATCCTTCAAGTTGCCCCAGTTATTGCCCCAGTTGGTGCTCTTTTGTCTCAGATCCTGGAAGTTTATCAAGTACGTCTCGTCCCATGTTCCTTCCGTGTGGTTACTTATTTCTATTCATTTTTCGCTAGGATATGAAGAGTACCCACGAGAAAAGGGATGTCCTTGCCGCCACCATTACTGCTCTCAGCGGTGATATTTGTGCTACTGTCTTGCGGATGGAGGGAACGAAGTGTTCCGATCTGATGGTACGCCTCAAGGCAGACCTGGAGAAATATGCCGCGTTGAGTGTTTTCCCCTTCCTCCTGCTACTTCTCCTCATTTAGCTATGGATGAAGCCTGATTTCCCGTGCCTCTGAGCTTGTCGACAAGTACGACAAACAGGGCAAGATTTTGTGTTTCGCATCTCGCAAACCTCTAGCTGGCGAAATCGATGAAATCAACGAAGAGCTCACTAAAGTCGGCGAGAGGTTCCGGGTGAGCACCTGTCAATATGATATGGGTTGGGACTCACCGTCGCTCAGAGCAACCGTCTGGTTGATCTTGCGATAAATCTGAGTTCAAACACGGATACTCTCAATCAGGTGTATGGCGTGGTGTGAGTCGCGTCTGTCCCTCATTTTAATCACCGTTCCCCCTAACGCAAGGCCAGCAACAAGGAAAAGCTAGAAAAATGGCTCCTGTCCCCCCCAGAGATGACCCGAAAACACAACAACACAGAGAAACGTCGCAAGGACGGGACTGGACGCTGGTTCTTGGAGGGCAAGGAATTCATCGAATGGCAAGATAATGGAGGAGTATTGTGGATCGAGGGTCATTGTGAGAACCTTTTTCGAGATTTGTTTCCTGTTTCTAATTTCCAATTAGCGGGTGCAGGGAAGAGTGTACTCTGGTAAAATTCTCGAGCTCTCTGGATTATGCCGCTGATGAGATCGCCTCACTAGCTCGGCAGTCATAAGCAAACTTGATGACGATAAAAGCCTGGTAGAGGAATTGGAAAGCCCTCGCCCTGCACCTGCTCTTGCGTACTTCTATTTCGATTTCAACAACGCGGAAACCCAAGACGTGGAGATTGCGCTTCGACGAATTATTCTCCAACTATCCGATCAATGCCCGCATCCTTATAAGTCTCTGGACAAACACTATGCTGGCCGCCAGACGTTGCCAAGTTACAAGGATCTGCAGCAGAAGATCCTCCCAGTGCTACTCCAGGAGCTCGGCCGCACGTACATTGTTCTGGATGGGCTCGACGAATGCGACGATTACGACCACCTTGTGGATCTTATCTCGATGTTCCGCCAATGGAGCAAAACCCCGCTCCACGTCTTCATCACCAGCCAGTCCCGCCGTGTCTTCACAGAAAGCTTTGATGGTGTAACACGGATTGCTCTGGAGTACAGCGTCACGGAGGCGGACATCAGGTTCTTCATTCGCGATGAAATTCAGAGCAAAAGGAAATATGAGAGTTGGCGACCTCATGTGGATCGTATCACAGATAAGATTGTGAGCAGAAGCAATGGAATGCAAGTTTTTTTTTCCGGTATTCATTTGATCCCGTTCTGATATGTCTGCCCGAATAGGTTCCGCCTCGCGGATTGTCTCCTCCTCGAAATCTCGGGATGCATGTCCACGACAGAGCTGGATGAGGCGCTCAAAAATTTACCGGACACTCTGTTCAAGGTGTACGATCGTTTCCTGGACAAGGTCTCCCCAACACATTTGGTCTATGTGATGGCTGCGCTGCGGTGGATCATGTTTGCGGCCAAACCAATTACGTTGGATCAGCTTGCAGACGCTCTATCATTCGACTTTTCCAACCCGGACAAATACAGTTATGACCCGGAGCGCCGGGAGAGGAACAAGCTCGCCATCTTTCGCTGGCTAGAAGGATTGGTCGTCAAGTCCGCCACTTATTTTGACACATACGTGGTTCTAGCCCATTCATCGGTGAAGGAGTATGCCCTATCCGATCACTTCAGCACAAGATTCAGCTGCAACCTCGAGAAGAACCACTCATACAGTTTCATCGCACGCACATGCATCAGCTATTTTCTCAGTGTTGGCGATCATTCTATGCCAGCCGAACCAGCAAGCGATCCACTGGCGAAATATGCGGCCAAGCATTGGATTCACCACCTGGTGCTTTGTGAAGATCCGCCCGCTCTGTTCACTCAAGCCATGCGGGTGTTGGCGCAGGGGAGTGGCCCATACAGAGCTTTCTGCTCTTCACGCAAAAAACACTCCAAGTACTGGGAGTACTTCATCAGTTCCCCTCTGCACATCTGTTGCCAGGACGGATACATCGAGGGTGTGGAAGCTCTCCTCGCAACCGGTGTCGACATCAACCTAGTACCGGCAGAGTATCCTCGAGCAACCGCGTTGACCTTCGCATCACACAGTGGCCACACGGATATTGTGGACCTGCTCCTGCGGAATCAGGCCGACCCCAACATACCGTCTGATTATTACGGATGCGCGTTGGTCGCGGCTTCGCAAAATGGCCACATCGAGGTCGTGCGCCTTCTATTGAAAAATAGTGCTGATGCCAACCTGCCCGGTGGCTTCTGGGGCAGCCCGTTGGCTGCCGCCTCTGCGAGGGGGCACATCGAGATTTTGCGCCTCCTGCTTGAGAGTGGTGCCGACATAAACCAGCCCATTCCCAAGGGCAGCGCATTGGGTGCTGCCTGTGGTACCAGGCCCGAAAAACCCGAGGTTGTGCATTTCTTGCTCGACAACGGCGCCGACATCAACCTACCGGGTGGAGCATTTGGCAGTCCTTTGGGGTCTGCTTGTTCGGAAGGCAACATCGGCATTGTGCGTCTCCTGCTGCAGCGCAGTGCGGACGCCAAGATACTCGGTGGAATGGACGGCAGCGCACTCAGTACTGCATGTGCCCTTGGCCATACCGAAATTGTGCACCTTTTGCTCCAGAACGGGGCCGACATCGATGCTGCTGGTGGATATGCGGGCAGTCCGTTGGGTTATGCCTCTTTCCTCGGCCAAACCGCGGTCGTGCGCCTGCTGATCGACAGCGGCGCCAATGTCAACATACCCGGCAGTTCCTGTGGCAGCCCTTTGGGTTGGGCGTGTCACGGTAGTAAGAGTGATACCGCCCGCCTGCTGCTGGATAACGGCGCCGATATAAACTTGCCAGCAGGGGATTATGGCAGCGTATTGGGTGCCGCCGCTTCAAGCCCGCTTGAAACCATTGATGACCGCCTCGAGACCCTACGCCTTTTGCTTGAGCGTGGTGCTGGCGTTCAAAAACACATGGATCATGCGTTGAAGCTCGCACTAAATCTCGACTTAAAAATGTATGACGACTTTGGAGGTAACGAGCGTCTCGAACAGGAAGGATATCGTTCACAAGTTGTCCAATTTCTGCGAGAAAGGGGAGCAGTGGCGAATTCGGAACTTGAGGGTGAGACGGCCAGTGAAGAGTCGAACTTCGAGAGAGTGACGAGTGGATATGAGTAATGAATCAATGAATAAATTTATCCTTTCCTTCGATCACATTCGACAATTCATCCCGTATAAGAAAGAAACGAGTAGTATGCTACCACGGACCGCCTCGCACGATTCGCGGCACGCCACGGGCAGTACATGCGCCACATCCGCGCCTCCGCGTGCCCTCATCTCGGGCTCGCCGAGTACGAGGACTTGGCGCCTCCCCGCGCGCGCTCGCCACACCGCCCGCGCCCCCCTTCCCCCTCGTACCTGTACCCCCGAGCGCCGCGTGCGCGTCGTCCGCCGCGCGAGCACGAGGAGTAGGTGCTGCCCCGCGCCACGCTCGTCGCAACGCCGGTACCGCACTCCTCGTCCTCGCACCGCCGCCGCCCTGCGCACTAACGCCCCGCGTTCGCCCCGTTCATCACATCCCCGCGAGCACGGGGACTGCGCATCCCCGCGCGCGCGACACGTTCCTGCCGCGCTGGCTTCGTACCCACACCCCCGAGCGCCGCGCGCGCGGCTCGCTCACGACATCCACCGCCGCATCCCCGCGAGTACGAGGACTCGGTGTCTCCCCGCGCGCGCTCCTGCTCGCACTTGCACCCCGAACGCCGCGTGCGCGGCGTCCACCGCGCGAGCGCGAGGGGTCGGTGCAGCGCCCAGTTGCGCTTGCTTCGTTCGCGCTCAGCCCGCGCTCCCCCTCGTACTTGCACCCCATCCGCGCGCCTCGCTCACCGAATCCCCGTGAGTATGTCTCCCCGTGCGCGCATCTCCACGGCATCTGCCGCCTCCCCGCACCGCGCACGCCTCCCTCACCGCATCCCCGTGAGTACGGGGACACGATGCCTCCCCGCGCGCGCTCCCCGCACCGCCCGCGCCGCACTGCTCCTCGGACTTGCACCCCCGTGCGAGCGCAAGGAGTCGCTGCAGCGCTCTCCTCCTCGCACCTGCACCGCCCGAGCGCGAGGGCGCGGGGCGCTGACTTCGTACCCGACTCGCCGCCCGCGATTCCTCGTGCTCGCGCGGGCGTCGTTCGCGCCCAGCTTCGGTGTACTGGGATGAAACGCGCCGCATCTCTGCGCGAGTATGCGCTTGTGCAGAGGCGGGCACGGAACGCTGCGCAGTGCAGCAGGCCACGTCTGCGCGCTGTCCCCTTGGGGCTGCGGCACCCTCGACGCGGGCGGAGACGGAGAGGGGAGCGGGGTGTTAAGACGACGGGTGCTTGGAGGGTATCTGGAAGAGAGGATTGGCGTCGGTCGTGCGTGCAGAGGCAAGGTCGACGGATGGGACTAGAGGATGAAGGGCGGAGGAGCGCTAGCCTGACGACTCGGAGATGTGCACCGAGCGGGGGTGGAACGGGAGGGAGACAGGCGTGGAGTGGAACAGACGTCGTTGGGGCTAAGAAAAGAGTGCGTGAAAGGTGGGCACGAAAGCTGACGTGGGGCAGAGAAGAGAGGGGAGCGTACGGACTTGAAGGCTGGCGGGCGTGGCGTACAGTGAACGCCGCTGAGCAAGCATGCAAGGTTGCGCACCTGGAGACGCCGAGACGATGAATCCCGAAAATAGGGGAGCTCAAAGCAAAACCTCGCCGGACGCTTTTTTCGCTTTTTTTTGCCGGACGCTGCTCGTCAGGTGATTTTCGAATGTCACATCAATCAAGTTGCCGCTTCTTTACCACGCCATCAATGCTCGCCGTCGTTGTCCTGTCCCGCCCCCAGTGACGTCGACGACACCCCGTCCGCCCGACGACACCTTCGGGAGTCGCATCACTGGCCCCGCCTTTTATTTTACATGAAATGGACCTTGTATATTATCCTACTCTGAACACTCTAAAGATCAAGTCTTGAGGATGCTGTGGCAAGTCCTGAAACACCTCCCGACGTTGCCCGTCGTGGTGCCCGACGCAGGCTCGACGACAGTGATGGAGCTCGGGTGATCTCGGATGATGGTTGGCTTCCGTGATGTGACAAAGAGATGCGTGTGACGAATCACCTGACGAGCAGCGTCCGGCGAAAAAGCGAAAAAAGCGTCCAGCGAGGTTTGCTTTGAGCTCCCCTAATGACACAGGAAGAGTCAGGCAGTACTATCAATAGCCCACCTATGCAAAAATATTTTGATGGCGCTCCCGCCCTACCTTCCTTGGCCAGATACGCTTCGGGATGCGGACATGGAATCCTCCAGGTGGTGACTTGGCTACTGCAAAGTGGTATAAAGCTCCGAGCAGAATTAAGCTCGTAATGAAGTTGCCGAGTCATGTGATCAAAAAGGCCTACATCTGCAAAATAAAGTTTTGATTGGAGGCTCGCCCAGTCTAGCCCGTTTCCCTCCAATTTGTTCTGGGTCAGATTCGCAGGAAGCAGGTCTATCCTTCCGTATTTTTTCGAAATAATTGGAGCAAAATTGACTTGTGAAAATGATTTAACTTTCTTTTGCAGATGGGGGCTGTTTTGCAGATGTAGGCTATGGATAGTATCGGATGAGGGACGTCATCGCGGTCGAGTTGAAGAAAGGTCGAGTCGTAGTCAAGTCGTCGTTGGAAAACCGTGACGGTGTCAAAATTGAAACTGCATCGCCACCGAGTGCAGCGATGATGTCATGGCCGTTTTGATGCGCCATCAAATGGTTAATGGAACATGTTCCATTAACCAAATCGCGGACTTGGAAGAAAAACTGCTGCCTTCGAAGAGCAGACTCCCGAAGCCTGGATCACTCAATGCTGCACTGGCCCTCGTACTCGAGATTTCTTGTTTATTAAATATTCCCTTGGTCACTAGCTCTCCCCTGCTCGCCCGTCGCCAAGTCTCCTGCCCGGAGCCAGGATCTTGCAACTATAAACCTCTGAGTGCGCGCACGGACCTCGAGAGGTAAATAGAGCACACCTGATCACGAGAAAAAAGCAGGGTTTTAGGTGTTCGAAAGGGTGTTTTCCCGCTACTCTAAGGGTTACAATAGTAATCCAACAGAGTCAGTGCTAATCTAATGGATTCGGGGTGTGCGGGCATGGAGATTGAACCAGCCTTGCATTGGACCGCTGGACTGATTCTGCAACGAGTGAGCAAATTAGAATAAATATAACCTCGCACCAAGACACTGCCGCGCAGCGCAGTACAAGAAAGATATCTTGACATTGGCCTTGCGCGCTATCAAGTTGACTTCATAGAAGAAAAGAGGAACTGTTAGAAAGGAAACAACGCACTGGCACACCTGGAACCCTTCCCGCATTCAATCGAGGGCCGTGTAGCGGAGAATCGCGTCGGAAGGAACATCGCTCACATCCATGAGCAAAATTTGGATTTTCAACGCCCCAAGTCGCGGGAGATTGCGTCTGAAGAACTGCATGAGAAGGGTTTAAAAGAAGCAGAATTTGAAGGACTCACCTCTCGCGCGCAGGCAGAAAATTAGAAAACCAGAGGGCACAAACCGACGCTCTCGACATGGTTGTAAGGCGCCGCAGGCCGAGAAAAAAATCTAGTTGGGACTGCGTTAAAATCAATCGAGATTGAGGTCACGAGACGTGCAACACTGGGGCGGAGGTTCGAAATGCGCCGCAGGCAGGGAAAATCGGAGATCTGGGTCTGGGTGTGTGTGAAAGGATTCAGAAATTGAGAATAAAAGTTTTACGTCTTGGGCGGAGTACGAGCGCGAACTAAAAGCAAAAGGTTAGTGACGAGATAAATATGACGAGCGGACAGACAGTGTGCTTACGGGAAGGGCAACTCCAAAATTAAATGGTAGG